>SKCR01013911.1:0-11125 GCA_019454045.1 Zanthoxylum bungeanum
ATTCTGCAGATCCTGCAAATCAATACATATATGAGCAGCCCAACCAGAATCAAAAATCCAATTTTTAAAACTAGAAGTAGTCCATTTTTCTCAATAACAAACATACCGAGGCAGTGCCTTGCCTGCCTTGATATCCTCCCTGTGTCCCTTGCCCATTCGGCAGTCACGTTTCCAGTGACCCTTTTTGCCGCATTTGAGGCAGACATCTTGAGACTTGTCCCTTGGCTTCCCAGAAGCTTTTGTCAACTTGCCTTTACCCTTGTTCTTGTTTCCTCCTTCCTCACCCCTCCAGTTGCCTTGGGCCTAGCCCTTGGCGCCTGAGAGGTCGATGCAAAGTGCGCCTCGCGCTTGCCCCTTTTTTGGAGTTCTTTTTCAGACTCCTTCAAGATGGATAACAGCTCTCCAAGAGTGTCATCCGTGTCTATCAACTTGTAGTTGATTATGATTTGTTTCCAAGAATCAGGAAGTGACTGTAATAGCATGTCTACTGTCAGCTTAGCCTCCAAGACTATTCCCATCTTGGCCAACTCATCAATATCGGTGATCATTTGAGTCCCGTGGGCCTCTACTGATGCGCCTTCAATCATTCGGGCGCGGAAGAGTTTCTTCACCAACTCGTACCTCTCCATCCGCTTATTAGTGCGGTGGAGATCATACAGTCTAACCATCATGTTATATGGATCCAAGTCCCTATTCTGGCGACGAAAGTGCTGAGTCATCGAAGCCAACATAACAGACTGAGCTGTGTCACAATCCTCGCTGTGAGTTTTCCATAACTCCAGCTCAAGTAGCTCAGTGGGATTAGGCGGGAGAGGTATCTGTATAGTGTACAACAGCCTCTCAGCCCCAAGGACTATCCTCAGGTTCATTTCCCAATCAGCGAAGTTTGTGCCCTTAAAGACATTGTCACCCATGATGATGTCTCGGACATTTCCCTTGCTTGCCATCTTAACTACGATAGTCCAACTATCTAGTTAACGATAAAATAGGTACAGTCAAACTGTTACAAGAAAAATAACAATGTATTAGTCCAACTAATTTTAATAAATAGACGAAATAATTTTGAAAGACGCGTAAGGCTAAGTATCTGAACGAAATTGCAAATTCAATACTTAGCCTCCCACTATTTTCATCAAGTCTCTAACCCTCTGTTGAGAACTCGGGAAATCCTATTTCCTAGTGGGCTAGGATCCCGTTAAATAACACACAACCTTGACTTTGGCCAACAAGCTGTATGCTATTTAACTAGGTAGATCTCAAAGATCAATTGGATCTAATCCAATTCCTAGATCCGGTTAGGTGGACATCCAAGTCCAAAACATATGTACATTACTTATGCCAATGTATCTAATACATTTTCCTAACCATATCCTCCGAATCATCTAGGCCTTGGCTTTGGCACAACAAACCTAATGATTCCAGTTAAGCGGGACCCATTGACAAGGAAAGTTTCGTAATCAATGTCGTTGGACAAGAAGTGATCTTGACTTGGCCAACAAATCACAACTTGGACAAGACACCGATGTGGAACAAAACTCTCATGATTCAAGTACATCCTCAATTGACAAAGGTCTTGACTTTGGCCAACAAACCAATGCCAATTTTGGATCTTGAACAAGAATAATTCAACGGAAGGATAATCGCTTAATATAGATTTAGGGATTTTTGCGTAATTGGCAACCAATT
Source organism: Zanthoxylum bungeanum (assembly GCA_019454045.1). Taxonomy (NCBI): domain Eukaryota; kingdom Viridiplantae; phylum Streptophyta; class Magnoliopsida; order Sapindales; family Rutaceae; genus Zanthoxylum; species Zanthoxylum bungeanum. The sequence continues at coordinate 1,687 of SKCR01013911.1, forward strand.
TATTATCTTTGTTAGGTCTCATCATCATACACCCTTAAGCATGCTTCTAAAACATCATAAAGCGCGTAAAGTAAATTAATAGTGATATGCGGATGGATATATAAAACAACTTGTTCCTAGAACAAATTCACTCCCTTTCCTCTCCCCTAGCACTATTCTACTTCTACCCAATTACATAATACAATAAGAGAAACCTCATTTACATTGAGGGGAATTAGGTGAGAATAGAATACAAAGAGATAAAAGAGATAAGGCTGGACACGCAGGTCCAAATTATAAATTCTAAATTTACAATAATTTCTAGAATTACCCTTTCCCTTCTAATATCCATCCGATATACACTATTCATTCATCACATACATATATATTCAATCAAGACATGCTATACAACCAATCTAATCCAATTAATTAGTCTTTGTTTAAGTGATCATCCAATGTTCAAACAACAGTTTTTGATTTTGCGCGAGTCCAACTCGTTTGAGAAAAGTACATAAGGTACGAATTCAAGAATTATATCGAACTACTTGTTAAATCCAATTTAAGTCGTATTCAATACTAATTCAATTCATTTAATTCCAAATTAAATTTACACTTTTAATGTGCTTTAAAGACTTAGATTCTAAATCTAATCTAATTGGGTCTCAAAGCCCAACTAACATCCAATGTTTGTTTAATTAAAGTCCAATGGGCTTTCAATTGATTTATTAAGGCTTGGGATTTGGTCAATGTGGGTCAAACCCAATTACCAAGCCCAAATAAGGAATCACCCTTAAATGCCATAAAATCAATTTCAAGCCCATAAGGCCCAATTAAACATTAAAGCCCATTTTACTATATTTGGACTTAATGGAGTGATTTAAGCCCAATTGGATCCAATCCTTTTGGCCCAAATCTACTTGGCCTAAGAAAGCCCATTATGCCCAAATATAATAATACAAGCCCAATTTTACAATTAAGCCCATTAATTAAATTTTAATATTCCAATTTTAAAATTCAATTAATTAAAGTGTAAATCCATGATTAATTCATTAAACCAAATATTTCCAAAACACCAATTTAATTTATTAATCATCACTTGTTCAAAACACATGTCCAACATTTATTTGAACAAAAATCAAGTCCTTTAACATGTCATATTGCATTCGGCCAAGAGGGATTTTTTGGTTCGATTTGTTTTTCAATCCGATTGAATCACTAATCTACGTCCCGTATATGTTTTAAGTCATCTAATGAACTTATACACAAAAAATTCCAATCCAATGCAAGGACCTTCATATTCGGCCAAGCCAACAAATTTGGGGAAAAATCATCCAATGCATTTTTCTCAAAATTGATTATGTGTGACACCATATTACATACATATAAGCATACTTAATCATCAAATTTCACAAGAACATGCTTCAATCAATTTTACCCAAATTAACCTTAATGTATTTCATGCTTAAACATGGCTCCATGATACCATTGTAGGTTTCTAATATTAGTCCCAAAGAAAGTATAAGCAAATGAAACACATGATTTATATATGTAAAACTTGAAGCATGGCGGAATCATACTTACAAAGCTTGTGATGAAAAGTGATGAAGAAAATCTTTGAGTCTCCAAGGTGCAAACTTTCGGCCAAGGTGGAAGTGAAGAAGAAGATCCAAGTTTTCTTTGTATTCCAAGCTCCAAGGTTGTTTCCCTATCACCTCCTTTGATCCTTCAATGTGCTAGCAAAAGGAGTAAAAGAAAATTCAATTCTTTCTTGCCTTTGGAAGCTCACGGCGTGAGCAAGAGAGAGAGGGAGAGAAGCTTTTGTTTTTTTTTTTCTTTTGTTTTCTAAAACGAGTTATGAAAAATAATTACCAAAATATTTGGTAAATACCTTTCCAAAAAGTCAAAAACATTTTCCCTCCAAAAAGCCATTAAATGGCCTCACCAACTTCTTTCATGAATAGTGACAATGTGTCACTCAATAAAGGTGACTTGTGACATCCATCAACTAGTCATGTCAAGTGATGTGACTTCGCGATGTGACTTACGGGCCCCACTCATTTCAAAATACGAATGTGTCCGCAAACACTTTCGGGCTCGGTTTCGCTAATTCCGAATTAACGAATTTCCGTCGCGACGTAAATTAAATAATTATGCCTAGCGAAATCACTATTCACGTCGCTAACGATTAATTCTAAATCAATTCGTTTGCCCGAATTAAATCCGATTTTAATTCCGCGCGAAATCTAATTTCGTTTAATATATCAAACATATTATTTTATCGATTAATTCCAAATTAATCGTTTTCTCTCTAAATTAGGCATTTTATCCAAGATAAAGTTTCTCCGTAATTAATCCAAGATTAATAAAGTTCGAATCAAATATCATAGGTGAATCTTCAGAAGCGACCCAAGAGATCTCCGGATATGTTGGCAGTAAATACGGTCGTCGGATAATCCGAACACGTACGTACCATGTACTACTTTTTACCGATTTACAAGACAAGGTTGGCTTCTAGCAAAGCGCCATGCCTACCCAATTCTCCAGAAATATTCTTATTGGAATATTAGATCTTTATCAAGCGTAGTATACCGTAGTATTGCGTACATCAATCCAGTATCGGACGATCACATGTTAGGCCTGGGGCTGGAAATGTGTCTGCCCCGTACGAAACATATATCGGACATCAAATAACTAGTCTCTTTAAATCGGACAATCCTGACCTGGTCATATTGTTCCGACGGTTGCAACCTTTTTATAGATTACTAGTTCTGTATCATGCGCGATCATCATCTCCATATGCCTGAAGTGATACTTCCATCTTGACATCACACCCAGCACACTACGATTCTCGATAAACCCAGAAGAGGTGTACACAGAACCGGTTAAAGCCCCGAACCACCAAAACCAAAGTTTACCGATTGTCGCAAGTACTAGCGATGCAAGTCTCAGGTTAAGACCATATACAGCTACCCTGATGCGGCCTCCCATAGACACGCAGACATACTACCAATGGGATTCCGCGGGGTCTATCCAGAGCGAAGCTGTTTTCCGTACCATTGGTAAAACACAACCTCCTATCGCACTTGCATAAGTATCCTATACTTAAATATATGAGAACTATGCCGTTGTGCCCTCACAACGCGCACAAGTGCAATACTAGTCTATTCCGCATTATCGATGTCCGATCTCGATAATACTCCGACTAGGGATATTTAATGATTAAACCTTTTATATTGATACTGTCTCATATCATCTCAATACGGAACTAATCATATGGACTTTCGCCATTTATATATCAAAGTAAATAAATTACAAAACGGAAAAAGGCAATTTCATTATCACATAGTTAATTCTGTACAATAATACAATATCATTTACAAAACAGTGACGCTATGGGTCATAATGTCTAACATTGTGCCAACTTTATGAGGTGAAAGAGATACGGTTTCAACCATTCTTCTTTCAATTCCCACTCTCATCGTATCTGTTGGACTACCAACATCGAATCTCTGTAGACCTCAACGCTCTCAACCTTCAAGGCTATCAATGCAGTCAATCCAAAAGCACATGCTTCATACTCGGTCATGTTGTTAGTTACTCCGAACGTCAACCTATTGGCCATAGGCAAAGTCTCTCCTTTGGGAGTCACTATCACGATCCCAATTCCAGCTCCTTTGCAATTCACAGCTCTGTTGAAATACTGTTTCCACCCTTGGACTGTTATTGCTTGGATCTCTTCATCTGGGAATTCAAACTTGTATTGATCCCCTTCAATAGGTTGCAATGCCAGGAACTCTGCTACGACTCGCCCTTTGATTACTTTGGAGGTGAGATACCCAGTGTCAAACTCTGTCAGCAACACTAACCATCTTCCCAACTTCCCCACTAGCGAAGGCACTGAATGTAGATACTTCAAGGGATTTTCTTTGGCTACCACCTGGATCTTGTAAGACTAGAAGTAATGCCGCAGTTTTCTGGACGCCCATACCACTGCCGAACAGATCTTCTCTACCTCTTGATAACGGGCTTCGTACAGAAGCATCTTCTCTTTGAGATAGTAGACTACATGCTCTACCCCTGTCTCATCTGCCTGTACCATCATTGCCACCAATGCTTCTGATTCTATGGCCAAATACAATATCAAGGGTATGCCCGGTCTCGGAGGTTTCAATACAGGAGGCTTTACCAAGTATTCTATGATCTTGTCGAAGGCTGCTTGACATTGCTCATTCCATTTCACTGGCTGGTATTTTCTCAGTAGTTTGAAGATAGGCTCATTTACTGATGTCAACTTGGCGATGAACCGACTGATGTACTGAATTTTCCCGAGGAATGCTCTGACTTCCTTCTCAGTCTTCGGTGCTGGCATCTCAGTGACTGCTTTTATCTTCTCAGAGTCTACCTCTATTCCTCCCATTCCCACTGTATGTCCCAGCAACTTTCCTGATGTTACCCCAAACACACATTTCTTGGGATTCAGCCGCAAGTTGTATTTGTCAACTCTCTGAGGGAACTTCTCCAGTGATTCTATATGCCTAATTCTTATCTTTGATTTCACCATCATATCATCCACATATACTTCAATCTCATTGTGCATCAAGTAATGAAATAGTGTAGTGGCCATCCACTGATAAGTAGCTCATGCATTCTTGAGCCCAAACGGCATTACCTTGTAGCAATATGTGCCCCACTCGGTGACAAAGGCAGTCTTATGCTTGTCTTCTTCAGCCATGAGAACCTGATTGTATCTTGAAAACCCATCTGCAAATGAATACATGGCAGATAAAGCCGCACTATCAACTAGCACATCTATATGAGGTAGAGGAAAATCATCTTTCGGGCAAGCCTTGTTAAGATCTATGTAGTCCACGCACATTCTGACCTTCCCGTCTTTCTTCGGCACCGGCATAATATTCTCCAACCACTCAAGATACTTCACTACTTCCAGAAACCCCACATCTATCTGTTTCTTGACTTCTTCCCTGACCTTCTCGGCCCACTCAGGTCTCATCCGTCAGAGTTTCTGTTTCACTGGCTTCATATTCGGATAAGTTGGAATTATATGTTGGGCGATGCTTCTGTCTATTCAAGGCATGTCTTCATAGGACCAAGCAAACACTTTGGCATATTTGATTAATATTTCTTCTAATTTCTCCCGCTCCTCAGGGGTAACCTCACTTGCAATTAGAATTTCCTTGGGGCTCTCAGGCGTGCCAAGGTTAAATGCATTTGTTTTGGTTGGGCTGATATCAAATATACTCAAGTCGTGCAAATTAAAAGGAAGAGACGCAGACAAGTAAGCAAAATGAATGTCTTTATTGCTAGAAGATGCAGGGATACATTCAAATAAATCAGGAAGATAAATGTCTTCATCCTCCCCATGAACATTGTCCTCCTCAATTTGTTTTTCTTCGAGGGTTAGGCCCTCCATCTTCATCAACTCATTTTCCCATTTCTCTTCTTCTTTCTTCACAACTTCCTCTGTCAGCGGCTTCTCACCCAACACATCTTGGAAGGTCTCAAATCAGGGCACCATAATCCCGTTGACCTATACTGGTTCTGGCTCTCCTTGGTATCATGTTGCTTCATAAAGTATTCTGTTAGTTTCAGCCATTTTCTTCTTGGTATTGGCTTATCCTCATCTGACTTGTACCCCAGTCCTCTCCGAGTGGTTTGCCCTTTAAATTTTGGCAGAGTTCCTCCGACACCTGAACTTTTACCCCGTTCGAACTTCATTTTCTCCATGATTGTAGCCACCTTAGGATCTACCCATTCTTCAAAAGTTGCTGACACCTGGAACCTCGTGAAAGGTTGTATCTCTAAAGCAGCCACATCATTATCTACTTCAGCTTTATTGGTGATGATCTATCCACCGTATGGGAACTTGATGGCTTAGTGCAGAGTGGAAGGCACGCCCCCAAGCTTGTGGAACCATGGCCTCCCCAACAACAAGGCAAAAGTAGCTGGGATATCAAGTACATTGAATTCAACCTCATCTTCAATCGGCCCCACCTTAACTATTGTAGCGAAAGTTCCCTCAACTCCTCCCTTACTGTCATCGTAAGCTTTGATAGTCATATTGGAGGGGTCCAGATCTGCCGCCTTCATTCCCAATCTCGATAGGATCTTCAAAGGGCACACATTGATGGATGAGCCATCATCCACCATTACACAGGATGTCTTCCTTCCTCTCACTTCAGCTCTGATGAATAATGGCCTGTTGTGATTTCTTCCATCTTCCGGGAGTTCTTCCTTAGAAAATGTTATTGTCTGCAAAAATTCCTTATGTACTGAACCCACAAACATTGTCGGATTAGCATCCTCTGGAACTATTATCTTGCTCAGGGCTTCAACCATAGCACGCCTGTGCTCTTGTGACGAACACAACAATTCCAAGATGCTGACCTATGCCCGTGTCTTCTTCAACTGGCGCAGCACTGTATCCCCTTCAGTATTGTCCATATTTTCTGCCCCTTCTCTCCCTTCTGTCAACAATTCTTTACCCTTCTCAGCCGTATCACTGTAGAAACGCCTGCTGCGTGTCATTCCTCTTACCACCTCTTCATCACTACTGGAGAAATCTTCCCAGAAATTCTTCCCAAGTTCTGTTTCATCCCAGCTATTGCTATCTCAAATTCCCGAGCAGAAGGCTTGGTGGTCAAAGGATTTGAGGACAAGGCTTTAGGGTAGGCCAGAGTTTATCATATAGGTTGGTGGTGGGACAGAGTGGTAATTCGGCATGGGGTTTTTGTGTGTGTTAGGCTGTTCTTTTTCAGGGTCGGGTATTTTTTGGGAGTCTATAGGGTCCTGGATTTCATGGTGGAGGCGGGCATAATTTTCAGTGTCATGTCCCTTCTGTTGATGGAAATGGCAATAGTGGTTCAAGTTGAGATGCAGTGGTGGTGGGTGTGGAAGTGGTTTGGTCTCTAGGGGTTTCAGAAGTCCCTATCTCTTTAATTTCTCCAATACCTTAGACAAGGGTCTACCCAGGTTGGAGAAATGCCGGTTCCGGATAGCAAAAATCTCAGCGGTAACAGGCTTGGTACCTGATGGTCCCCCAATGGGCCTCCTATTCAGGCTATAGAACTTTCTGTTCTCAGGTTCTTCTTCTTCAATATCCATGACAGTCTCCCTCAACTGTCAAAAATCAGTAATCATGGAGGTCATTCTCCTCAACTTTCCATAAATGGAGGGCTTGGTGCCCTTGATGATCATTTTGATTTGGTCCTTCATTGAGGGCCGAGTCTGCATCTTTAAGAAGCTGGCGCACCCAGTAGTCTACATACTCTTTGAAGCTCTCCTCTGGCTTCTGCTTGGTGTTTTCCAAATCGCGGAGTGACAAGTCAATCTCCAAATCTGTGACATACTGACTCAGAAAAACCTCTGCCAATGCTCTCCAGTCATCTTTGACCTTCCTCTCAAGGCCATGGTACCATACTACGGGTGCCCCCTCAAGCGACATCCGAACTTTTTCTGCAGCTGAAACTTCGATATACCCACTGAACTAATAACTGAAACATACTGACGGAGATGGACCCTCGGATCCTCATTCCTGTTGAACTTGGCCATATCTGGCATCTTGAATTGAGCTGGCAACTGTTCTTCAAAGGTCATTGCCTCATAATCTAGCAGGTCTTTATGTTTACCCTTCATCTTGCGGGTAACCGATTCTACCTGATCCCGAAGCTTCTGTAATTCTGCTTGAGACCCAATCATTCTTCCTTCCGCATATTCAGCCATGTCATCATCAAAAGTGGGGATGTCATCCCCCGACCTATTCGGAGGCTCTTCGCGCCTCACATTATTAGAGTTTCCCCCAACACGGGGCACAACCAGATTTGCCATAGCAGTAGTCAAGGTTTGCAATTCTTCAGTAACCTTGGTGAGACTAATTTCCAATTGATCCATACGGGATACCTCATTCTCTGATTCGCTCCTATTTTTTATCGGCCTCTTGGTGAGTCTTTCTTCTTCCCTAACCCAACAGGAATATATGATGGCTTTTTGAACACAATGGGTTAGCATGATGCGTGTATGCATGAGGTGCATGAGATGCGTGCGATGTATATAAGTTGTCCTTTTGTCATTTTAAAGCATTCAATCACATTATCGCGAGGTGAAAACTTGTCCCAGTTGAAAAGGCCGAACAGGTTTACACTTTTGGGATAACATGGCTAAATAAATTCAAATGATAAGGGGCCCGATCACAGGATGGTCCATCAGCATTTTAGAAACTTTTGGCCCAATTGTCATAGGATACGAACTCGTCCCAGTTTAAATAGCCCAACAAGTTCGCATTTCTGATAATTTGGGAATTGAATAATTGTATTTGATTTTTGAAATCAAAACACACAACACAACTTCATCTTCTTCCTCTCTCTCCCTCCTCACGGTTTTGAACCATTTTTTTCTCATTCTCCATTTTTCTCTCATGGTCGAGAGTCACAAGATGGACTTGGAATTTTTGTAGCAAAAATTCCACAAGCTAGCACTTACTAGGATTCTTACAAAGGTGATAGGGAAACCCATTCATGAGCATGGAATCATTCACAAATCTTGGAGCTTGAAGATAAAATGCAAGGGCTTTGCCGAAACACACAAGGAGCACAAAAGGAGGCTTGGCCGAATCATCCATGAAGAATTTTTATGTTCATCGCATCGCAAAAGCCGATCAAAGTGAGTATTTCCGCAACTTTACTTTGATGTATTCACACGTTTATATGCTTAATTTGATCTTGGTTTGACCTAGAAAACATAACAATGGTATTAGAGCCATTTTTAAGCATAAAAATGAATTAGGGTAAAATTTTGGTAAAATTGATTTGAGCATGATTTGATAAAATTGATTGTTTGAGTATGCTTGAATGATGATAACTTGGAGTTATGCATGATCAATTTGATGAAAATTTAATTGGATTATTTTTTCCCCAAAAATTTGGCTTGGCCCAATACTTTGATGCCCTAAAGTCATGGTGATTTTTGTTCTTTTGATCATTGGATGAGTTGAAAGACATGGGATAAATTGATTTATGATTTAATTGGATTGAAATCGAAATTGGATTTAAAAACCCCAAATTACCGTGAGCTTCAAAGCATGGAAATGAGATGATTTTTAATTCAATAATGTTTGACATGTGTTGATGATGATAAGCATGATTAATTATGTAAATTGATATTTTGGAAATGTTAATTTGACTAATTAATTATGGCTAATACACTTTAATTAATTTAATTGTGATAGTTGAAATATTGTGATTAAATTAATTAGGCTTAATTTGGAATTGGGCTAATAAAGTTGTATTTGGGCTTAATGGGCTTGGTTGGGCCAAATTTGGTTCAGGTTAATTGGTTGGATCCAATTGGGCCAAAACCATATCCATAAAGTCCAAATATAATAAAATGGGCCTTCAATATTTTAATTGGGCGTAATGGGCCTAAATAGATTTTTGGCAAAGGGTGA
>SKCR01013912.1:0-11110 GCA_019454045.1 Zanthoxylum bungeanum
AAAAATCAAAAAAACCCAAGACATTAGGGCCTTGCCAAATTCGGCCATCACAAGCAAATTGGGGAAAAATTGTTCCAAACACTTTTATCAAATTGATCTAATCAATCATCAATTAAACAACATTCAAGCATTCTAAATCATCCAATTTCATTAAACATGCTCAAAATCAAGTTTACCCAAATTTGTCATGCCCAAAATTTAGGGAAAAATGGATCCAACCAAATTCATTAAATTGATTATGCACAACATCAATTCAACCTCATTCAAGCATACTATACTAAACAATTTAATCATTTGATGCTCAAATTGAGTTTACCCAAATTAAGTTTTGGCCAACATTAAGCAAATTGGGGAAAATCAATCCAATTAATTTTTCATCAAATTGATTACATATAACTCTAATTTATTCATATACAAGCATTCTTAAACAAACAATTTGTCAAAATCATGCTTAAATCAAAAAGCCCCAAATTTTGCTCAAGAACCCTAATTCGTTTTATGCAAGCAATAGCTCAAGATACCATTGTTGAGTTTCAATCAAGTCCCAAGGATCACAAACATGCATAAAAACGAGTTGAATACACAAAGGAGTAAGGCAGAATTATACTCACATTGATGGGTTTTGATGAAATGAAGAAAACAGTTGCGTTTTTTATGCACATCAAGCTCGGCAGTAGCTTCCTCATCAGTGGACTGCTCGGTTGGGGACTGGTTTGCCTCCTCCATGTTCGGCCATTGATGAACACCATCGAAGCTTCAAGCTTCAAGCTTTCCAAGCTCACAAATTCGTTTCCCTATCACCATAATATAACCCATGTGTGTGCTAGCACTACTCATCTTCAATTTGGCTTCTCAAAATTTCGGTCTAACCAAAAGATTTAGAGAAGAAAATCGGCTTGAAGCCGTGAATGAGAGGAAGATGAAAAGAGAGGGAAAAGGAGAAGACCGTGAGTGGTGAGTGAGAGAGAGAAAATGATTTTTGGTTTATATATTTATTTCATTTTCCAAAAAAACAAAAAAATATATAAATCATTTTTCAATATATCAAAAGTTAAAAAGCAAAAGTCTATTAATGCTTTTCATCATTTCTACTTTTTACTTTAAGTCACATCACATCACTTTAAAAAAGTGACATGTTGTCAAGTCACATCACTCAAAGTGACAATTGATTTGACGCATGATGTGACTAACGATTTGACGCTTGATGTGACTTGCGTGCCGCGCTCGAATTCGAAATGCGAATGCGCTCGCAATCCCTCTCGGGCTCGGGTTCGCTAATTCCAAATTAACGAATTTTCCGTCGCGCGTAATTAAATGATTACGCCTAACGAAATCACTATTCACGTCGCTAACGAATTAATTCTAAATTAATTCGTTCGCCCGAATTAAAATCGATTTTAATTCCGCGTCGAAATCCAATTTCTTATAATATATCGAATATATTATTTTATCGATTAATTCCAAATTAATTTTTCTCTCTCTTTAATTAATATTTTATCCCAGATAAAATATCTCCGCAATTAATCCCAGATAATTTTCTCTCTCTTCTAATTAATCCCAGATTAATTAAAGTGCGAGTTATACATCATCGGTGAATCTTCAGGAAGCGACCCATGAGATCTCCGGATATGTTGGCAGTAAATACGGTCGTCGGATTATCCGAACACGTAAGTACCTCGTACTACGTTCATACCGATTTACAAGACAAGGTTGGCTTCTAGCAAAGCGCCATGCCTACCCAATTCTCCAGAAATATTCTTACAGGAATATATAGATCTGTATCAAGCGTAGTATACCGTAGTATTGTGTATATCGGCCCAGTATCGGATAGTCACGTGCTAGGGCTGGGGCTGGATAAGTGTCTGCCCCGTCCGAAGCACATGTCGGATGTCTGGTAACTAGTCTCTATAATCGGATATTCATGACCTGGTCACAATATCCTGATTGGTTGCGCAACACTTAAGAGCACTAGTACCGTATCCAGTTGACATCATCTCCAATATGACTGAAGTGATACTTCCGTCTTGACATCACACCCAATACACTACGACTCTCTGATAAACCCAGCAGTGGTGTACGCTGAATGAACGGTTAAAGCCCTGTACCACCAAGACCAAAGTCTATCGATTATCGTAAGTATTAGCGATGTAAGTCTCAGGTTAAGGACCATACACACCTACCCTGATTTCGGCCTCCCATAGACACATAGTCATAATACCAATGGGATTCCGAGGGGTCTATCCAGAGCGAAGCTGTTTCCGTATCATCGGTGGATGAAACCAACCTTCCTATCGCATTTGCATAAGTATCCAATACTTATATATATGAGAACTATGCTGTTGTGCCCTCACAACGCGCACAAAGTGCCAAACTAGCCTATTCTGCATTATCGATGTCCTGTCTCGATAATACTCCGGCTAGGGATATTTAATGATTAATCCTTCGGGGATTGATACTGTCTCATATCATCTCAATCCAGGAACTAATCATATGGACTCTCTTCATTTATTTACATTTATGGTGATCTAATCACAAATGATGAGAGTGCAATTTCCTTGTCACATAGTTATTTGTACAACAACACCGTGATCTGTACAAATAGTGACGTTAGGGTCATATTATCCAACAGTTTTTTGGTGCAATTTTTAGGTGTTTTCTAGACTGTTTGTAGGGCTAAAGGTGCGGCAAAACTGTTCAGGTCAGAGGCTGTAATGTGCGGTAGTTTGGTGCAGTTCAGTGAGTGTTTTAGGCTTGGTTTGGGCGTGAATTGATGGGTTGTGTGTGGGGCTGTTTTGCGGCACTTTGGGGCAGTGTTTGGGGCTATTTTAAGGTTGGTTTGGGCGTGATTTAGGGGTAGTACAGTAGGTTAAAGATGTGGCAATGAGGTAGTTTGTTAGGATTTAGGCGTGAATATGAAAGATGGTGAAGGAGGGGGGTCTAGGGTTCACGGCAATGGGGCTTTGGAGAAGGCTTTGGACGCACAAGGGGGAGCTTGAATGAGTGTCTTAGGCGTTGATTCTGAGGTATGTGTTGTCTCTTGTGTGAATGTGTTAGGGTCAAGAAGGGTGGTGAATGATTCTTTTTTATAGGCAAGGGAGATGAGATTTCCTTATTCGAATAGGAATATGATTTCTATTGATGGTGACATTTATTCTAATTGGTATCTCATAAGGAATAGATCCCTAATTTAGGATTGTGATTGAATTGTGATTAGGAAAGGGATCTATGAGATTTTTTCTAATTAGAATGGATTGATTTGACTAGATTTAAGCATGTGTTTAATGTGTATTTACCTAAATTAAAGACAATATGGGGGTGAATAAGGCTCCTTTGGGCGTGGGTTTTGGTTCATGGGTTGGCTTGGGTATTTTGGGTTTGTTTTGGGTTTGGTAAGTGGTTTACGGGGTTTTGGGCCTAAGATAAGCTTTGAAATGAAGTCCAACAAGCAACCGAAGCTAAACAACTGGATAAATCCAACAAAAAATTTCATTTCCACTTTACCCTTCTAACGTCCGTTTTCACGCGGCTTTTCACATTAAAGGGATTGTGCCTTCATTACGAGACTCGTCATTGGGCTAATATGCAAAAATGCAATGCCTACACCAATCATTCAGGTGTATACACCTGAACTCTGTACGGGTGGCTCAAACTTCTGCTGAGAAACAGCTTTCGTCAGCGGATTTAAAAGGTTATCATTTGATGTGACTTATTCGATCATCACATCGCCACGATGTATGATCCGACGAATCAGATGAAACAATTTTAAGTATATATTGGATCATTGATGAGACCGTTAATTCTTTAGCCTGTGCTGTAGCCTAGCTCAGCTGCTAACAGAACTATATCTAATCTAATTAGGATTATTTAGATCCAAAATGCTTCCTTTTTGCTGCGTCAGTAGCAGCAATATTCCACTTTTGTTGTTTATTCGGCAACAATATCTTGCTTGGAAGATTTCCAGCTCATTGTTTCGTTATTCAAACTATATAGTACCCTCATTACGACTTATAGTCATTTTTTTCGGTTTGGAAACTTGCAGTAGTGAACCTAGTCACTTCAAGTTCTCTTTCTCCATGGTTTAAGTAAGCATCCTTAGTTCGTCTAAGATACTCAAGGATGTCCTTAACGTCAATCCAATGACTATCACTTGGATTGCCCTGATTGTGACTCCATATGCTCAAAGCATATGAGACACCAGGTCACGTACATATCTTTCAATGTACGAGTTCTCGTAGAGTGTCAAAAACGTTTAGATCTATCCCAGTAGATCCTTATTCCTAGAATAAAGGTTGCATCTCCCAAGTATTCTACAGAGAATTTTCATGAAAGCCAAGCTTTCATCGATTGTTATGGGAATGCATTTCCAAGAAATGATATATCATCATTTTATATAGGACTATGACTTTCAGTGCGCTCTCCCACTAACCTCCTTATATGCACAATAATCATATGTGATTTGAATTAAATCATACACTATTATGATTACATCAAAACATTAGTTCCAAGAACATAATGCTTGCTTCAATCCATAAATGGATTGATTTAACTTGCAAACCTTGTTTGCTTGTTTTGGTACGACAAAACCGTCAGGATGTTGATAAACATCCTCCTAAAGGTTTCCGTTAAGGAAAGCAGTTTTGACACTACTGCTGCCATATTTCATAAATGAAACATGCAGCATTAGCAAGCATTATCCAATTGGATTTAACCATGGCAAAAGGTTTCGTCGTAATCGACACCATGTGATGACGATAACCTTTATGTACAACCCTAGCTTTGTACATTTATATGTTTCCATCCATGTATGTCTTCCATGAAGACTCTTTTAGTACCAATAGGCACTATGCCTTCCGGTACATCAACCAATGTCCAAACATGGTTGGTATACATGGAATCCATTTCGGACATCATGGCACTTTTCCATAATAGGTAGTCAATACCTAGTATCACTTCCTCATACGTAGTTAGTTGGTATTCCTCAATAAGATTGACATCTTTATGAGGTGAGATGAGAAACCAATACCTCCCAGGTTGTTTTCTGACTCCTCTCTGACCTACGCAGTTCTTGTGTATTCGAAGATTATGTTTCATCCATGATGAACTGTTTGTGTTCCATTAAGGAATTGGTGCCTGGAACAGTATTACTCGATTTTCATCGAGATTTACTTTCCACCCACTTACCACTACATATAGGTATTCCTCTTAGGAAAACCGCATGGAGAGCAACATTTGGATTGTTCTCTTGTGAGATGTATAAGTACTATACTTTGGTTTCCCTATGATAACCTATATATTAGGCACTTGTCCGATTTCGGTTCCAGTTTGGTATCATCCAAACATATGCCCAGCATACCCAAATCTTCAGGAATGAGAAAACCTGGTTTCTTTCCTGTTCATATCTAATATAAAGTCTGTCTAATAAATTTTCATGGAACCTTATTCAAAATAAGTATTGCACTGTTTAATGCGTATCCCTTGAAGGAAAATGGTAGCTCAGAGCGACTCATGATTAACCTTACTATGTCCAACAAAGTTGGGTTTCTCTGTTCGGACACATCGTCAGGGTTGAGGTGTTCTGGGAAGAGTCCATTATGAAAGAATAATATACCCTTTCAATTAGTCGAGAAACTTATTGATTAAGTATTTTCCACCACGGTCTAATCGTGACGGTTTAATACTTTAGTCGGTCTGTCTTTCTACTTCGTGTCGAAACTCTTTGAATAACTAAAAAGTTTATGATTTATGTTTCAAAAGAAACACATAACCGTGACGCAATGCTACATCCGTAAAGGTTACGAAGTATTCATATCTACCTCTAGCCTAGCTAGATATGGGCCCACTTACGTCACTATGAACGATGGCTAACAGATCGGTGGCACTTACACTTTTACCAAGTAAAAGGTATTTTAGGCACTTTGCCCAATAAACTATATTCGTAGACTTCATTTGATTAGAATCAAATTCGTCCTAGTACCCACTCTTCGAAAGCGTGGATATACGAGTCTTGTTAATGTGTCCTAGACAACAATGCCACAAATAAGTCTATCTGATTAAATCAGTTTGAGCTATTTTTTTGTCACGTCATATGTTTGAGATCCTTTTATATTCAAAATATAAATACTGTTATTTGCATCTAATGTGCTTATCTCAATATCATCTTTATAAAATAAAACACTTAGTGTTCTAAAATATAAAGGTAACCCGCCACGGGTTAAACTTAGATATATAGATAATGTTTCTAGTCAAACTATGTACATCATAACAGTTTCCTAATTTAAGTACTTGCCCCAAGGGTAGTTTCCAAAATTAAGATTTCTACGGTTAAAACAGCGACTCTTGTCCCGTTTCCAACTCGCAGAGCGATCTGATCTGAAATCAGTATCCTGCTAATCAGCATTCGATTCTACCCATCAGTACATATTTATGTACCACATATAGTATCAAAAATCTAATTTTTGAAACTAATGGTGAACATGTTTATGACAAACATACTTTAAGCCGGAGCCTTGCCCCGTCTTACTTCTTTCATGTCTGCCTTGTCCATACGGCAGTCACGCTTCTAGTGACCCCGTTTTCCACAGTTTTAGGTAGACATTTTGGGATATGTCATCTGTCTTCCTAGAAAACCGTGATGATTTTGCCTTTGCACTTTTCCCACACCCCAGAAGCCTTCGGCCAAGCCTTGGCCTTCTGGGATGTCGAAGTAAGATGCGCATTGCGCTTCATGCCCTTTTTCAAACTCTAGCTTTGTCTCCTTAAGCATAGCCATTAACTCTCTAAGAGTTTTCTATTGCAATAATACTTTTAAGATCTGAGTATAGATCTATGAAGATCCTTCATTTCAACATCATGGTTTAGGATATTATCCTTAGTTCTGACGAAGAAATTAAGGAGTCTTTGCGGAAAACATAATGGATTAAGCACTAAAGTTATCATTGTTGGATAATATGACCCATAGCGTCACTATTTGTACAGATCACGGTGTTGTTGTACAAATTAACTATGTGACAAGGAAATTGCACTCTCATCATTTGTGATTAGATCACCATAGATATATAAATAAGAGAGGTCCCTATGATTAGTTCCTGGACTGAGAATGATATGAGACAGTATCAGTCCCCGAAGGATTAATCATTAAATATCCCTAGTCGGAGTATTTCGAGACTGGACATCGATAATGCAAAATAGGCTAGTATTGCACTTGTGTGCGTTGTGAGGGCACACGGCATAGTTCTCATATATATAAGTATTGGATACTTATGCAAGTGCGATAGGAGGTTGTGTTTCACCGATGGTACGGGAAACAGCTTCGCTCTGGATAGACCCCTCGGAATCCCATTGGTATTATGACTATGTGTCTATGGGAGGCCGAAATCAGGGTAGGTGTGTATGGTCTTAACCTGAGACTTACATCGCTAATACTTACGATAATCGATAGACTTTGGTCTTGGTGGTACAGGGCTTTAACCGGTTCTGCGTACACCACTTCTGGGTTTATCAGAGAGTCGTAGTGTATTGGGTGTGATGTCAAGACGAAAGTATCACTTCAGTCATATTGGAGATGATGTCACGCAGGATACGGTATTAGTGCTCTTAAGTGCTGCGCGGCCATCGGGATATTATGACAAGGTCATGTATATCTGATTATAGAGACTAGTTACCAGACATCCGACATGTGCTTCGTACGGGGCAGACACAAATCCAGCCCCAGGCCTAGCACGTGACTATCCGATACTGGGCCGATATACACAATACTACGGTATACTACGCTTGATACAGATCTATATATTCCTGTAAGAATATTTATGGAGAATTGGGTAGGCATGGCGCTTTGCTAGAAGCCAACCTTGTATTGTAAATCGGTATAAACGTAGTACGAGGTACTTACGTGTTCGGATAGTCCGACGACCGTATTTACTGCCAACATATCCGGAGATCTCATGGGTCGCTTCCTGAAGATTCACCGATGACGTATGACTCGCACTTTAATTAATCTGGGATTAATTCAATGAGAGAGAAAATTAATCTAGGATTAATTACGGAGATATTTTATCTCGGATAAAATATCGTTAAAGAGAGAGAACGATTAATTTGGAATTAATCGATAAAATAATATATTCGATATATTATAAGAAATTGGATTTCGACGCGGAATTAAAATTAGATTTTAATTCGGGCGAACGAATAATTTAGAATTAATTCGTTAGCGACGTAAATAGTGATATTCGCTAGGCGTAATCATTTAATTATGACGCAACGGAAAATTCGTTAATTGGAATTAGCGAACCCGAGCCCGGGATTATTTGCGAGCGCATTCGCATTTCGAATTCGAGTGCGGCACGCAAGTCAAATCGTGCGTCAAATCGCTAGTCACATCAAGCGTCGAATCAATGTCACTTTGAGTGATATGACATGTTGTGTCACTTGATTTGAGTGATTGATGTAGAAGTTGAAAAAGCAACTTTTGCTTTTTGCTTTTTGACTTTATCATTTAAAGAAAAGAAAAATATGGTAAATGGTTTTAATTTTGGAAAAATATAAAAACCTATTACATTTTATTTTCTTTTACTTTTCTCTCTCACCTTTTACGCATCTCTTCCTCTCCCTCTTTTTCTCTCCTTTTCCACTTTCGGCTTGGAGCCGATTTCTTCTCCAAAAATTTCTGGTTTGACCGAAATTTTGAGAAGCAATGAAGAAGAGTAGTGCTAGCAACACATGGGTTATATTATGGTGATAGGGAAACGAATTTGTGAGCTTGGAAAGCTTGAGCTTGGGGCTTCAATGGAGTCTTTCATGGCCGATTTTTGGAGCATCAAAACAGCCCCCCACCGTGCAGTCCACTGCAGTTCAAGAAGGCCCAAAACCGAGCTTGATGGAGGCAGAAACATGAAGTGCGAATTTGGTCCATCTTTGATGCATCTCTACCGACCCATGTGAGTTTTTCCCGCAACTCATTTGGTTGTATTCTACTCGTTTTTATGCATGATTTATGATCTTGGGACTTGATTGAAACTCAACAATGGTATCTTGAGCCATTTGTGCATAAAACGTTTTTAGGGTTCTTGAGCAAATTTGGGGCTTTTTGATTTATCATGATTTTGACAAATTGTTTGTTTAAGAATGTTTGTATATGAATAACTTAGAGTTATATGTAATCAATTTGAAGAAAATTTATTGTATTGATTTTCTCCCATTTGCTTATTGTTGGCCAAAACTTTAATTTGGGTAAACTTGATTTTGAGCATTTTTAATGAAATTCGATGATTTAGAATGCTTAAATGTTGTTTAATTGATGATTGATTAGATAATTTGATGAAAAAGTGTTTGGAACAATTTTCCCCAATTTGCTTGTGATGGCCGAATTTGGCATGAACCCTAATATTGTCTTGGATTTTGATTTTTTGTTCATTGGATGACTTGGAAATCATTTAGGGATGTTGAATTATGTTTGATTGGGTTTAATTGGATTGAATTTGATTTGGGCATAATTTTCCCTCTTTGGCCGAGACACTTGAAGCATGAAATTGGGTTTGATTTTGATTTAATCATGTTGGACATGATTATTGATGTTAAGCATGATTAATTGGACAAATTTGATGTTTTGGAAACTTTGATTTGGGTAATTAATAATGCTATACACTTTAGGTAATTTAATTGGAAAATTTGGAATTTTTGAAATTAAATTATTGGGCTTAAAATTGGATTTGGGCTTTTTAAGTTGTTATTGGGTTTATTGGACTTTGTTGTACAAAGTTGGTTTAGGCCAAAATTGGTTGGATCCAATTAGGCCCAAAACCGCTTCCAAAAGGCCCAAATGCGACTAATGAACCTTTAACGTTTAATTGGGCCTAATGGGCCTAAATTAATTTATGGGCTTATGGGGTAACTCCGGATTGGACTTTGGTTGCGGGTTTGACCCGAGTTGACCAAAAGTCCACGCCTCAAGAAATTAATTAAAAGCCCATTGGACTTTAATTAAATTAATATTGGATATTAATCGGGCTTTGAGACCCGTAACGATTAAATTGGAATTTAAGTCGTAAGGTTTATTTATAAAGTGTAATATTTAATTGGAATTAAATAATGAATAGAATTAAATAGTATTAAAATTGGATTTAATCATGTAATTTAATTTTATTTGAGAAATCGTACTTTGAGTACTGTTGAGTGTCAATCAGTCCCAAGATCATAAATCATGCATAAAAACGAGTGAATACACATCAAAGGAGGTGCGGAATAAACTCACATTGAACGGGTTTGATGAAATGAAGAACAAGTGGCGTTTTTGCCTCCCTCCAAGCTCGGCAATAGCTTCCTCATGCAGTGGACTGCTCGGTTGGGGGCTGTTTTGAGGCTCCAATAATCGGCCATGAAAGACTCCATGGAAGCTCAAAGCTTCAAGTTTTCCAAGCTCACAAATTCGTTTCCCTATCAACCATAATATAACCCATGGTGTGCTAGCACTACTCTTCTTCATTTGCTTCTCAAAATTTCGGTCAAACTAGAAATTTTTTGGAGAAGAAATCGGAAGTGAAGCCGTGAATAAGAAGGGGGAGAAGAAAATAGAGGGAAAAGAAGAAGATCGTATGTCTTGCATGTGAGAGAGAGAAGATAAAGCTTTAATATATATGTTTATTATATTTACCAAGAGTAATAAATAAATATATATTACTTTAATTCAAAAGTCAAAAAGTAAAAAGCAAATGTTGCTTTTTCAACTTCTACATCAATCACTCAAATCAAGTGACAACATGTCATATCACTCAAAGTGACATTTGATTTGACGCTTGATGTGACTAGCGATTTGACGCACGATTTGACTTGCGTGCCGCACTCGAATTCGAAATGCGAATGCGCGCAAATAATCCCGGGCTCGGGTTCGCTAATTCCAAATTAACGAATTTTCCGTCGCGTCGTAATTAAATGATTACGCCTAGCGAAATTACTATTCACGTCGCTAACGAATTAATTCTAAATTAATTCGTTCGCCCGAATTAAAATCTAATTTAATTCCGCGTCGAAATCCAATTTCTAATAATATATCAAATATATTATTTTATCGATTAATTCCAAATTAATCGTTCTCTCTCTTTAATTAATATTTTATCCC
>SKCR01013913.1:0-11024 GCA_019454045.1 Zanthoxylum bungeanum
TGGATGTGATGTCAAGACGGAAGTGTCACTCCAGTCGTAATGGAGATGATGTCACGCAGGATACGGTATTAGTGCTCTTAAAGTGATGCGCATCCAATCGTGATATTATGGCCAGGTCATGAATATCCGATTATAGAGACTAGTTACCAGACATCCGATATGTGTTTCGGACGGGGCAGACACTTATCCAGCCCCAGCCCTAGCACGTGATTATCCGATACTGGGCTGATATGCACAATACATTAGTATACTACGCTTGATACAGATCTAGATATTCTTTGATGAATATGTCCGGAGAACTTGGGAAGACTTGGTGCTTTGCTAGGAGTCGACCTTGTCTCGTAAATCGGTAGAACGCAGTACTTGGTACGTCCGTGATTCGGGCACTCCGACGACCGTATTTACTGCCAACTTATCCGGGGATCTCATGGGTCGCTTCCCGATAATCCACCGATGACGCACAACTTGCACTCTTGAATAATCTGGGATTATAATAGAAGAGAGAGAAAATTAATCTAGGATTAATAACGGAGATGTTTTATCCGGGATAAAATATCGTCTAAAGAGAGAGAACGATTAATTCGGAATTAATCGATGTATTAATATATTCGATATATTAGACGAAATTAGATTCGACGCGGAATTAAAATTAGATTTTAATTCGGGCAAACGAGTTAATTGAGAATTAATTCGTTAGCGACGTAAATAATAATTTCGCCGGGCGCGATTATTTATTTAAATTCGATTGAATTACGTCGCGACGTAAGCTTCGGTATTCGGAAATATCGAACCCGAACGCGTGAGTGCACGTGGGCCCACTTTCATTTGGAAACGTGTGGGGCCCACATGACACATGTCATTCTAATGCTTTGCATGTAGATTGTGTACATTGTACTCAATTTCATTGCATGTAGATAGTGTGCAATGCACTCAATGTTATTGCATGGAAATTGAGTGTTTTATACTCTAAGCCATTGCATGTTATGTATCATAATTTTATTATTAATTTAATAAATTATGGCATAAATATAAATTGATTTTTGGTAAATCATTTTAAATAACATAACACAAATTCTTCTCTCTCAATTTCTCTCTTCTCCTCACGAAATTCACAAGGTGTGGACTGTTTTTGGAAGCCAAAAACCGTGAGCTAAAGGGAAGCAAGAGTGGTTTCTCATGGTGAGAAATCAAGTGCTAGCACACTTACAAGTCTTGCGAAGGTGGTAGGGAGGTTCGACCATGAGACGGGATCCATCCGACGAAGCTAGGACTCCGTTTCTTCTTCACTTAACTTTCTGTTTTTGTAGGCAGTGGACTGCATGCAGTAGGCTTACACATGGCAGTGCGTTTTTGGGCTTGAATCGTCTCCAAATCGACTCTACCGATCAATGTGAGTATTCCGCTACCTCCGTTGATGTGTTCACACATAATTTCATGTCTTGATTTGATCTTGGGACCTTAAAAAAAACCAACCACACCTGGCACCGATCCTTAAAGGAACACGAATAGTTCATTAGGGATTAGACTGTTCCACGATCTTCTAATACACAAGAACATTGTAGGTTGGAGAGAATCAGAAAACAACATAAGAGGTATGGGTTTCTGATCTCACCTCATGTAGACATTAGTCTTATTGAGGATAATGAGCCGGCTACATATGAGGAAGCGATACAAGGTATCGATTCCGCTATATGGCAAAGTGCCATGAATTCCAAAATGGATTCCATGTATACAACCAAGTTTGGACACTGGTTGATATACCAGAAGGCATTGTGCCTATTGGTACTAAATGAGTCTTTAAGGAAGACAGACATGGATGGTAACATACAAATGTATGCAGCTAGGCTTGTACAAAAAGGGTATCATCAATGACATAGTGTCCACTACGACGAAATTTTTTCACATTATGCCATGATTAAATCCATTCGAATAATGCTTGCTATTGCTGTATATTTCATTTATGAAATATGGCAGCTGAATGCCAAAACCACTTTCCTTAACAAAAACCTTTTAGAGGATGTTTGTATGCAACATCCTGACGGTTTTGTTGTGCCAAAATGTGCAAACAAGGCTTGCAAGTTAAAACGATCAATTTATGGATTGAAATAAGCATTGCGTTATTAGAACCAGCGTTTTGATGTAATAATAATGTATATGATTTAATTCAAAATGAAGATGATCCTTGTGTATATAAGAGGGTTAGTGGGAGCGCATTGACATTCATTTTCCTTTTGTTGATGATGTATTGCTTCTTAGCAATAACATTCCCATGCTATAATCGGTGAAAACTTGTCTTTCATTAAATTCTCCATGAAAAACCTGGGAGAAGCAGGCTGTAGGACAACAGGACCTGGGCGACGCCGTTCCTATGCTCGCGGCACTAGATGGGAAATACTAAATAATATGGAGTCGCCAACCGGTGTGTACCGGGACAAAGATTTAAGGCCGCACTCACCCCTCGCAAGGGAAGACCTCAAACCGTTGGGTTCGGAATGGTCCCTTACTTATGTCACTTGTAATAAAAGGATTTATGTAATAATTTAATCAAGCTTAAGTAACACTTATTTCCAAGAGTATCATGCTTCTAAATTCTCATATTCAAGATAAAACTTATGTACACATTTCACATATATCTCACGTTTAAAATTGCATGCTTAACATATATCAAAATAGCAACGAACATACAACTTCATTTGCATATTACATTCAGGAAAACACAAGCACACATGTTAACCATACAAGCACACATATTAACCATACAAGCACACATATGGGCACTTTTCCAAGTGGTACGTGGAATTGTATCCCAAGTACAGACCGCACTACCGTCCATTCGGAATCGGCTACGGAATTTACGTCTGAGTTTCCATCCGATATACCACAAGAAATAATACTCAAATGTTATCACGACACAAGCATATGAATTGTAATTCAATAACATAGTTGTATTTATACATGTGGGGATAGCTACTAGGAAAACTATGCATGAAATCTAATGAAGATGACTCGATTCAGTGGGTGCGCGTTCGTGTAGCGTTCGTAAACGCGTTCGAACGGTAAACAGAAGGTTCGCGTTCGTGTAGCGTCCGAGAACGCGTTTGAACGGAACCAGACCTGATGCATAATAAGACTAAGAAAGTGCGTATGCGTTCGTGTAGCGTTCGTAAACGCGTTAGAACGATAAACAGAAGGTTTTCGTTCGTGTGGCGTTTGATAACGTGTTCGAACGGAAGTGAAACAAAATGCTCACGTTCGTATGGTGTTTGTTAACTCGTTCAAATGGAAATGAAATAGAATGCCTACGTTCGTATGGCGTTCGTGAACGCGTTCGAACGTAGCAAGACCTGATGCATGACAAGGTAAAATACATGCGCGTTCGAGTTGCGTTCGTAAACACGTTCGAACGGGAACATACCTGATGCATGAAATGGGATGCAATACATAAACGACAAAACTAAAGGGGGGGCGGCGAAGTACTGCCGTAAAGGTGGCCTTTTGGGGCTCTTGATCTCTCAAAGAGAGGACCTTTAGACCAACATACTAAGCCCATGCGCTCGACTGAATCATACATACATAGAATGAAAAGCAATAATATTAAACATAGTGTGCCCGATTGAACGTATCTTGTATCCAACCGAACACACATCAACCGGCGCGGCAAAGCCTCGTGGTAACGGGCTTTAGCCCATCCCCATAGGGGATCTCACATCGCACTTACTAAGCCCATGCGCTCGGTTGAATCATGCATACGAAAATAAAGACAATCATATCAAACTAAGAATGTCCGATTGAACGTATTTTGCATTCAACGAACACACATCAATCGGTGCGGCAAAGCATCATGGTGAAGGATTTTAACCCTCCAATTAGGGAACCTTTCATCGCACTTACTAAGCCCATGCGCTCGGTTGAATCATGCATACGAAAATAAAGACAATCATATCAAACTAAGTATGTCCGATTGAACGTATTTCGCATTCAACCGAACACACATCAATCGGTGCGGCAATGCATCGTGGTGAAGGATTTTAACCCTCCAATTAGGGAACCTTTCATCACACTTACTAAGCCCATGCACTCGATCGTATCATGGGATTAAACAACATGCAGAATCTAAATTACAAGAATTAAATAAACCAAAGCAACTCAAAACAAGAGGAGGTGCCGTTTTACTCAAGTGGTACGTGGAGTTGTGTCCCAAGTACAGACCGCACTACCGTCCATTCGGATTCGGCTACAGAATTTACGTCTGGGTTTCCATTCTATATACCACAAGAGACGACACTTTCCATTCATCCAATACCCACAACACGCATCACACACACAACAAATGCCACAAATACAGAAATTATAATCAAAATAAATAACCAGAAATTAAATAGGAATAAGTGTGATAGATACCCTCAGGTCTAACCTTTTAAGCCGTCTCTCGGACTCGCGTTCCACGAAGATCAGAAGGGGTACAGCTCCGCAACTTTTCTGGTTCACTGATTTAGCGTCCTAGCTCACTGCTTTGCTGTTTTGCTTGCGGTTTGAACTCCGTTCTGCTCCTATTCGGCTTCTGTCTTGCTACTCACTGTACGGGCCACCTGTTTTAACATTTTCAATAAACTATTCCAAGTTTGTGTGGGTTCTTAGTGCAATTATGTGATTATTTTTAAGATATCTATGCAGTTTTATGTTACTGTTTTTTAAGGATTTGGGCTGCTGTTAAGGTGATTTTGCTGCTGTTTGGGCGTGTAAACAGTGTGGCTTTTTGTGGTAATTTTCGATGGTGGAGGGCTGCTGTGTAGGTGGCTGTTTCGGTGATGTGTGGGGGGGTTTGCGGAGGTGGTTTTCGGCTATGGAGGAGATGGTTGGGGCTCTTTTGTTATCTTTTCGTGTATATGTCAAGTGTTTTTTCTTTTGTTAGTCTCGGGTGTGTAGAGGAGTCTAGAGAGATTTCGAGAGAGTTGGGTGTGAATTCTATGCCTTGGGCGTGATTAGGTTGTGTCAGGAGGATGGCTTTGGTTAGGGGTTGTTTATATAGAAGATGTCTAGGGTTTCACCTTGTCTCACAAGGAAGAGATCCTCTTTCCAAATTAGGAGAGATGAGAAAGGTATACACAAGATTGAGGGGGGACAAAATATTTTATTTTAGGAAGTCAACTAATTTAAATTGGTGTATATCTTATTGAATTAGGAAGTCAAATATTTGATTGGTTTTAATTGGTTAGGATATATTTTAATTAGGCAAATCTTATTTTTAGTTTTAGTATGTAGTATATTTAATTTATTTATTTTAGGCATGATTTTATTTTATGTTTTATTTAATTGGTAAATGATTTAAATATTTTATTTAATGTTTAATATTTTTTTATTTAATTTGGGATGTGTTTTATGGGCTTTGGGGGGCTAAATGGGCTGAGTGTGAGGCTAGCAGCAAAACCAGAATTACCGGCTCCGTTCAAACGCCTCCTCGCCAACGGCACGAACGTCCGCAATCTGCACGAGGTTCGAACGAAGTAACGAACGCAGCACCAACGAAGACAGTGAACTTGTGGAATGAACTTGATGACATACTTTTCCGAATTTCCCCTTCCGACCTCCGTTTCCCGCAATATCCTTAGCTAAAAAGGTAGTGCCTCCAATTGAGACTCATCATCGGGTTTCACATGCGAAAATGCAATGCCTACAGTCGCCCCCACTTTGATGGGACTTGTGCAGTGTGTGACTTTGAACAATCCTATCAAAGTTATGCAATGCATTTTTACTTACCTGGCTCGGCTGCCGCCTCAAGTTGAGTTGATACCTGCAGCGGACCTCGATCCTGGGACGCGTCCCAATAACTGCAACTGACAACGGGGGCACCTCGACCCTGGGCACCTCGACCCAACACCGCTGACTATAGGACCTCGCCCTCGAACTGATGATGTAGTGGGCACCTCGACCCGGAACTACAACTGACAACGGGGGCACCTCGACCCTGGGTACCTCGACCCAACACCGCTGACTATAGGGACCTCGTCTTCGAACTGATGATGTGATGTGGAGCCTCGCTCCTCAGCCGATATGGGCCTCGCCCCCGAGCTGATATAATGTGGACATGGAGCCTCGCTCCTCAGTTGATACGGGCCTCGCCCCCAAGCTGTCATGATGTGATGTGGAGCCTCGCTCCTCAGCCGATATGGGCCTCGCCCCCGAGATGATATAATGTGACATGGAGCCTCGCTCCTCAGCTGATACGGGCCTCGCCCCCAGCTGACATGATGTGATGTGGAGCCTCGCTCCTCAGCCGATATGGGCCTCGCCCCCGAGCTGATATAATGTGACATGGAGCCTCGCTCCTCAGCTGATACGGGCCTCGCCCCCAAGCTGACATGATGTGATGTGGAGCCTCGCTCCTCAGCCGATATGGGCCTTGCTCTTTTCCTTCTTCATCACCTGTTTACACAAAGCAGCACAAACACAAAAAGATGCAATATAGGTTACGTTATGCATGTATGCATGAGTTTTCTCATTCCATTGGGTTAGGTCTTCCACTGGCGACCAAGTCTTCTTAAGCAAAGTACAGCTTCAGCCTGTCGACATTGATTGGTTCTGTGAATTCATTTCCCTCGAGATCTGACAACTTCACTCACTGCTCCATTTCCCATGACTTTCTGAACGATGTAGGGTCCTTCCCAGTTCGGCCTGAATTTCCCTCTCGGATCTGTAGTCGACGGCCTCGACTGCTTAAGTACCAAATCACCTTTTCTGATCTTGGTGGGGCGTACTTTCTTGTTGAATGCCCGGGCTAGTCTCTTCTGATACAACTGCATGTGATACAAAGACTTTGTTCTCTTCTCATCCAACAGTGCTAACTGATCACACCTCTGTGCGGCCCATTCATGTTCCGGTGATTTTGCCTCTGCTAATACCCTCAGGGACTGTATTTCCATTTCTATTGGCAATACTACTTCCATTTTGTAGACTAAGGAGTAAGGTGTGGACCCTGTTGCTGTTCTTACTGATGTTCTGTACCCCCACAAAGCATACGGTAATTTGTCGGCCCAATCTCTGTAATTCTCTGTCATCTTAGCTAAAATTGTCTTTATAGTCTTGTTGGTTGCCTCAACTGCCCCATTTGCCTGCGGCCTGTACGGTGATGACTTGTGGTGGCCTATCCCATACCTCTGTAACATTGCTTTCGTCTCCCCTTGAAACTGGACCCCGTTGTCTGTCACTACATGATGCGGCATACCATACCATACCGACAAACGAGGTTCCGAGCTATGAACCTTGCCATCTGTTTCGCTGTAACATTACGGAATGATTCAGCTTCCACCCACTTTGAGAAGTAATCTACTGCCACCACTATGAAGCGATGCCCATTTGATGCATTTGGTCGAATTTCCCCAATCATATCAATCCCCCATGCTGAGAAAGGCCACGGCTCTGACAACCCGTGCAATTCTGTGTGCGGTAAGTGATTCAAATTACCATGTGCTTGACAGTCATGACAGTGCTTTACCATCTTCGCGCAGTCTGCTTCCATGGTTGACCAGTAAAAACCTTGTCTCACTATCTTGCGGGACAGATTCAACCCGTTCATGTGCGGACCACATACCCCGGCGTGTATTTCTTCCATTACATGCTGAGCTTCTTCCCTTCTCAAACACTTCAACTGAATACCGTTTGCCTGCCTCTTGTACAGTTCCCCTTTCAAAGTCACATACTGGGAAGAACTTCTGAATGGCTATTCTGTCTTTTCTTTTTCTGCCCGCCCCTTCCGGGAATTCACCATGTTCCAGATACCTCTGAATGTCATAATACCAAGGTTTACCGTCGTCAACCTCAACTTCCAGAATTCTTTCTATCTCATAAGCAGGTTTACTTGCTGTTGTCAGTACCAAGGTCTCATCACTAACTTCTCTGGATTTTCCCAAGTCACTGCTAGTGTAGCCAATGCGTCTGCCATCTGATCTGATTCTCTTCTCTTGGTAGGTGCTGAAACTTACACTCGGGGAACCTGTGCCAATTTTCTGAGGTGAAAAAGGTAAGGTTTCAACCGTTCTTCCTTCAATTCCCATTCTCCTCGCATCTGCTGGACTACCAACATAGAATCTCCATAGATTTCAACAATTCCGGCTTTCAAGGCTACCAATGCTGTCAAACCAAAAGCACATGCCTCATACTCAACCATGTTGTTAGTCACCCTGAATGTCAATCTCTTGGCCAAAGGCAAAGTCTCTCCCTCGGGGGTCACTATCACGATCCTGATTCCAGCTCCCCTGTAATTCACTGCTCCGTCAAAGTACATCTTCCATCTCTGAACTGTTATTGCTTGGATCTCTTTATCTGGAAATTCAAACTTATACTGATCCCCCTCAACAGGTTGCAATGCCAGAAACTCCGCTACTGCTCACCCCTTAATCACTTTGGAGGTGAGGTACTCAATGTCAAACTCTGTCAACAATACCAACCATCGGCCCAGTTTTCCCACTAGTGAAGGCACTGAATGAAGATATTTCAGAGGATTCTCCTTTGCCACTACCTGGATCTTGTATGACTGGAAATAATGCCGCACTTTCTGGAAGCCCATACCACTACAAGACATATCTTCTCAACTTCCTGATACCGAGCCTCATACGGAAGCAGCTTCTTACTCAGATAATACATTGCATGTTCTACCCCTGTCTCATCTGCCTGTACCATCATACCCCCCAATGCTTCTGATTCTATAGCCAAATACAATATCAAAGGTCTGCCCGGTCTCGGAGGTTTCAATACAGGTGGCTTTACCAAGTACTCTCTGATTCTGTCGAAGGCAGTCTGACACTGTTCATTCCATCTCACTGGCTGATCTTTTCTCAACAGTTTGAAGATAGGCTCACATACCGATGTCAGCTTGGCAATAAACCGACTGATGTACTGAATCTTCCCCAAGAATGCTCTGACTTCCTTTTCTGTCTTCGGTGCAGGCATTTCTGTGATTGCCTTGATCTTTTCGGAGTCTACCTCTATTCCGCCCATTCCCACTGTATGACCAAGCAATTTCCCTGATGTCACCCCAAACACACATTTCTTGGGGTTAAGCCGCAGGTTATATCTGTCAACTCTCTGAAGGAACCTTTCCAATGCCTCAATATGCCCAACTCTTGTCTCTGATTTCACCATCATGTCATCCACATATACCTCAATCTTTTGTGCATCAAGTCATGGAAAAGTGTAGTGGCCATCCGTTGATAAGTGGCTCCTGCATTCTTAAGCCCAAATGGCATTACTTGTAACAATAAGTAACCCCACTCAGTAACAAATGCAGTCTTGTGTTTATCTTCCTCAGCCATGAGAACCTGATTGTAACCTGAAAACCCATCTGCAAATGAATACATAGGGGATAAAGCCGCGCTATCAACCAGAACATCTATATGCGGCAAAGGGAAATCATCTTTCGGACAAGCTTTATTGAGATCTCTGTATTCTACACACATTCTGACCTTCCCATCTTTTCCGGTACCGGTACTATGTTAGCCAACCAACCATTCAGATACTTTACCACTTCCAAGAACCCCACATCTATCTGTTTCTGAACTTCCTCTCTGACTTCTCAACCCATTCTGGTCTCATCCGTCTGAGTTTCTGTTTCACTGGCCTCATATTCGGATAAGTTGGTATTGTGTGCTGGGCAATGTTTCTGTCTACCCCAGGCATGTCCTCATAGGACCAAGCAAATACTTTGGCATATCTGACCAACACTTCTTCTAGTTTCTCCCTCTCTTCGGAGGTTACTTCACTTGCAATCAAAATTTCTTTGGGGATCTCAAGTGTGCCCAAGTTAAATGCAATAGTTCTGGCTGAACTGATGTCAAATATGCTTGATTCATGCAGAGTGAATGGGAATGACTCAGGCAAGTAAGCAAAAGAAATGTCTTTATTATTGGATAATGCGGAAGTACATTCAATAAGTCAGGAAGGTAAATGTCTTCATCATCTATAGACACTTCTTCCTTTGCAATCAGGTCTTCCTCAGGCTTCTCATCTTCTTCCAGAGTCAGGCTCTCTAACTTCATCAGCTCTTCTTCCCAAATATCTGCTTCCACAGCTTCCCAGTCAATGGCTTCTCACCCAACAAATCCTGGAAGATCTCAAACCCAGGTACCACAATCCCATTAAACTCCACAGGTTCAGGCTCTCCTTGATACCCTGAAGCTGTCACAAAGCACTCCATCAGCTCAGGCCCCTTTTCTTGACCTTTGGCTTTTCTTCGTCAGATTTGTACCCCAAACCCTTCCGAGTAGTTGTCCTCTGAAATCCGGCAATTTTGAACCTTTTCCCGGCTCAAACTTCATCTTCTCCATAATCCTAGCCACCCTAGGATCCACCCATTCCTCGAAAGTAGGCTGACACCTCGTGAAAGGTTGTATCTTCAAGGCAGCCACGACATTATCTAACTCAGCCGGATGGTAACAACTTCTCCCTCATACGGGAATTTGATCATCTGATGCAAAGTGGAAGACACCCCCCAAGTTTGTGAAACCAAGGCCTTCCCAACAATAAGGCAAAAGTGGCTAGGATGTCCAGCACTGTGAACTCAACCTCATCTTCAATTGGTCCTACCTTGACCATAGCCACAAAGGTACCCTCAACTCCCCGCTACTGTCATCATAAGCTTTAATAGTCATGCTGGAGGGGTCCAAGTCTGTTGCTTTCATAACCCAATCTTGCCAGAATTTTCAACGGGCACACATTGATGGACGAGCCGTCATCTACCATCACACATGAAGTTTTTGTTGGTTTCTATTATATGTCCCAAGGAAAGATTAAGCATCATGAAATACTATAAATGAATATATATAAAAGACTTGAAGCATGACGGAATCATACTTACAAAGCTATGTGATGAAGAAGATGATCAAATGGTGGAAGCTCCAAGTGTTGGAAGATTCGGCCAAGAGGAGGAAGAAGACTTGAAGCTCCAAGCTCTTGTATTCCAAGCTCTTTGATGGTTTCCCTATCACCTCTTTTGATCCCTTGCTTGTGCTAGCAAAATGGAGAAATAGAAG
>SKCR01013914.1:0-11065 GCA_019454045.1 Zanthoxylum bungeanum
GATGAAATCATAAAAGAATATAATTTCGTGCGAAACGAAGATGACCCTTCTATATACAAGAAGGTTAGTGGAGAGCACTGACTTTTATTGTCCTTTATGTCGACGATGTATTGCTTATAGGCAATGACATTCCCATGCTAACGTCGGTGAAAGCTTGGCTTTCATTAAAATTCTCCATGAAAGATCTGGGAGAAGCAGCCTTTATTCTGGGAATAAAGATCTACCGGGATAGATCTAGAAAGCTGCTTGGACTCTCCCAGAGTACATATATTGACAAAGTTTGAAGCGATTCAGCATGGATCAATCCAAGAAGGGATTGATGCCAATGTTACGTGGTATATCTCTATCTAAGAACATGTGTCCTAAGACCAAGAAGAGGGAGATAACATGAGTCGGATACCGTTCGCCTTGGCAGTCGGATCGATCATGTATGCCATGATATGTACACGACCTGATGTGTCATATGCTTTGAGCATGTGTCAGTCGCTATCAGGCCGATCCAGGTGAAGGTCACTGGATGGCAGTTAAGAAATCCTTAAGTATCTTAGACGAACTAAGGATGCTTCTTAATTTACGGAGAAGGAGAACTTGCGGTATCTAGGTATGCCGATGCAAGTTTCCAAACCGACAAGGACGACTTCAAGTCGCAATCCGGGTACATTTTTTGTTTGAATACGGAGCGGTGAGCTGGAAATCTTCCAAGCAAGATACTGTTGCCGATTCAACAACTGAAGTGGAGTACATTGCTGCGTCGGAAGCAGCAAAGGAGGCAGTTTGGATCCGAAAGTTCCTAATCGGATTAGGAGTAGTTCCATTAGCAGCTGAGCCCGTTCCATTGTATTGTGACAATAACGGGGCTATGGCACAAGATAAGGACCAAGGTCTCATCAACGATCCAAGCATGTTTTCGGCGTTACCATCTGATTCGGGAAATTATACATCGTGGCGATGTAAAGATCGAGAAGGTCGCATCAGATAACAACATTGCAGATCCGCTGACCAAGGCTGTTTATCCGCATGTGTTTGAACGACATATCAATAGTTCAGGTATTAGATGCTTGAGTGACTGGCTATAGGCCAAGTGGGAGATTGTTAGACATTATGACCCATAGCGTCACTGTTTTGTAAATGATATTGTATTATTGTATAAAATTAACTATGTGATAATGAAATTGCCTTTTGCCATTTTGTAAAATTATTTACTTTGATATATTAATGGCAAAAGTCCGTATGATTAGTTCCGTATTGAGATGATATGAGACAGTATCAATATAAAAGGTTTAATCATTAATATCCTTAGTCAGAGTATTATCGAGATCGGACATCGATAATGCGAATAGACTAGTATTGCATTTGTGCATGTTGTGAGGGCACAACGGCATAGTTCTCATATTTTAAGTATTGGAAACTGATGCAAGTGCGATAGGAGGTTGTGTTTTTACGATGGTACGGAAAACAGCTTCGCTCTGGATAGACCCCGCGAATCCCATTGGTGTAGTCTGCGTGTCTATGGGAGGCCGCATCAGGGTAGGTGTATATGGTCTTAACCTGAGACTTGCATCGCTAGTACTTGCGACAATCGGTAAACTTTGGTTTTGGTGGTTGGGGACTTTAACCGGTTCTGTGTTCACCACTTCTGGGTTTATCAGGAATCGTAGTGTACTGGGTGTGATGTCAAGATGGAAGTATCACTTCAGACATATGGAGTTGATGATCGCGCAGTACACAGAACTAGTACTCTATAAAGGTTGCAACCGTCGGACAATATGACCAGGTCAGGATTATCCGATTTAAAGAGACTAGTTGTTTGATGTCCGATATATGTTTCGTACGGGGCAACACACTTCCAGCCCCAGGCCTAGCATGTGATCGTTCGATACTGGATCGATGTACGCGATACTACGGTATACTACGCTTGATATAGATCTAATATTCCAGTAAGAATATTTCTGGAGAATTGGGTAGGCATGGCGCTTTGCTAGAAGCCAACCTTGTCTTGTAAATCGGTAAAAACGTAGTACGAGGTACGTACGTGTTTGGATTATCCAACGACCGTATTTACTGCCAACATATCCAGAGATCTCTTGGGTCGCTTCCTGAAGATTGACCTATGATGTTTGATTCGAACTTTATTAATCTTGGATTAATTATGGAGAAACTTTATCTTGGATAAAATGCCTTATTAGGAGAGAGAGAGAGAGAGAGATTAATTTGGAATCAATCGGTAAAATAATATATTCGATATATTATTAAACGAAATTAGATTTCGACGCGGAATTAAAATCGGATTTTAATTCGGGCAATCGAATTAATTTAGAATTAATTCATTAGCGAACTGAATAGTAATTCCGCAAGGCGTAATTATTTAATTCACGTCGCGACAGAAATTCGTTAATTCGGAATTAGCGAACCAAGCCCGAAAGTGTTTACGGACACATTCATATTTTGAATCGAGTGGTATCCACAAATCGCATCGCGATATCTCATTACTTGATACGAATAGATGATGGATGTATCTAGTCACCTTGAAGGGATGATACATTATCTCTATTCTCAAAGTGTGGTAATGATGGCAATGAATGGGGTTCATTTTGGAGGGAAAACCTTTCACGGTTTTTGAAGGGTTTTTGATTAAAAAAATTGTTTTTTGGTATTTGATATCATTATTATTTTGCTTTTCATTTTGTCTCTCACGGTTTTAGAAATTTTTTGAGAACAAAATTGATAAGTAATACTCTCCCTCTTCCTCTCCCTCACGCACGCCGTGAGCTTCAAACCAAAGGCAGAAAATTGTTTTTTCATTCTCCATTTTTGCTAGCACAAGCAAGGATCAAAAGAGGTGATAGGGAAACAACCTTGGAGCTTGGAACACTTGAAGATTCGCAGCTTCTCTCCATCTTCTTGCTTGGCCGAAACTTCCACCTTGAAGACTCAATGATTGTCTTCACCATTTTTGTCACAAAGCTTAGTAGGTATGATTCCGCCATATTTCTAGCTTTGCATGTATGTTATTGTTGTATTTCTATGGCTTAATCTTTCTTTGGGACTAATTATAGAAACCAACAAGTATCAAACCCATCAATGTGAGTATGAATTCCGCCTTCCTCCTTTGTGTATTCAACTCATTTTTATGCATGCTTGTTGATCTTGGGACTTGATTGAAACTCAACAGTTTCACATTCCTAGATATTTGGGTATGCTAGGCATACGTTTGGATGATACCAAACTAGAACCCAAATTGGATAAGTGCCAATTGTAGGTTATCCTAGGGATAGCATAAGTATTGTACTTATACATCTCACTTGAGAACAATTAGATTGTTGCTCACCATGCGGTTGTCCTAAGAGGAATACCGATATGCAGTGGTAAGTGGGAGGATAGTAAAACTCGATGAAAATCGGAGTAATACTATTCTAGGCATCGAATCCTAATGGACACAAAATAGTTCATCAAAGATGAAACTATAACCATTATCTTTGAATACACAAGAACCACGTCTGTCGGAGAGAATGAGAAAACAACCTGGGGTATGGTTTTCTGATCTCACCTCATAAAGATTTCTATCTTATTGAGGTATACCAACTGACTACGTATGAGGAAGTGATACAAGGTATCGACTCCCTATCATGGCAAAGTGTCATGAATCCGAAATGGATTCCATGTATATCAACCAGTTTGGATAATAGTTGATCTACCGCAAGGCATTGTGCCTAATGGTACAATAAGTCTTCAAGGAAGACATACATGGATGGCAACATACCAACGTATAAAGCTAGGCTTTTAGTGGAAAAGTATCATTATCAACATTGTGTTGATTACGATTCAACCTTTTATCTGTTGCCATGGTAAATCCATTTGGATAATGCTCGCTAAAAGCTGCGAATTTCATTTATGAAATATGTCAGCTTAACGGGAAAATCGCTTTCCTTAAACGGAAACCTTTTGGAGGATGTTTATAACATCCTGTCGATTTTGTCGTACCAAAACTAGCAAACAAGGTTTGCGCGTTAATCGATCCATGTTTGGATTGAAGCAATCATAGGTTCTTGGAATTATCGTTTTGATGAAATCATAATAGTTTATGATTTAATTCAAAACGAAATGATTCTTGTGTATATAAGTAAATAATGATAACATGTCATTTCTTCGAAATGATATTCCCATAATAACAATCAGTGAAAGCTTGGCTTTCGATAAAACTCTCCGAGAAACCGTTCATTGAAAAATGTATGCGTCTGGTGTCTCATACGTTTTGAGCATATGGAGTCACAAACAGGCCAATCCAAGTGATAGTCACTGGATTGAAGTTAAGAACATCCGTTAGTGTCTTAGAGAACTACGGATGCTGTCTTAATCTATGGAGAATGAGAACTTGAAGTGACTAGGATCATTGTAGCAAGTTTTCCCAAACCGATAAGACGACTAAAAGTCGCAAACGGTACTACACAGTTTGAATAACGGTACAGTGAGATGGAAATCTTCCAAGCAAGATACTGTTATCGAATAAACAACAAATGCATGTTATTGTTGCAGCTGAAGCGGCAATAGAAGCCTTCTGGGTCGATAAACAAATCTAATTACATTAGATATAATTCTGTTAGCAGCTAAGCTAGGCTTGAGCACAGGCTAAAGAAATAATGGTCTCATCAACGATCCAGATATATATTTCGATATTCATCTGATTCGTACGGATCATACATCGTGGCGATGTGATGATCGTATAAATCGTATCAGACGATAATCATACAATTCCGCTGACGAAAGCATTTCTCAGCAGTTTGAGCCAACAGTACATAGTTCGGGTGTCAGACACTCGAGTGACTGGCTATAGGCCAAGTGGGAGATTGTTGGACAATTATGACACATAGCGTCACTATTTGTACAGATCATTGTGTTGTTGTACAAATTAACTATGTGACAAAAGAGATTGCACTCTTATCATTTGTGATTAGATCACATAGATGTATAAATGATAGGAGGTCCTTGTTATTTTTTCCTGGACGGAGAATGATAAGAGACAGTACCAGTCCACGTAGGATAAATCATTAAATATCCCTAGTCAGAGTATTATCGAGATTGGACATCGATAAATACGTAAAAGATTAGTATTACACTTGTGCTCGTTGTGAGGGCACAACGACATAGTTCTAATATATTTGGATATTGGATACTCATGCAAGTGTAATAGGAGGTTGTGTTTTACCGATGGTATGGGAAACAGCTTCGCTCTAGATAGACCCCCTTGGAATTCCATTGGTAGTATGACTATGTGTCTATGGAAGTCAGAAATCAGGGTAGGTGTATTTGGTCTTAACCTGAGACTTGCACCGCTAATACTTGCGACAATCAATATACTTTGGTTGAGGTCGTCCAGGGCTTTAACAGGTTCTGTGTACGCCAATACTAGGTATATTGAGAATCGTAGTGTGTTGGGTGTGATGTCAAGACGGAAGTGTCACTCCAGTCATATGGAGATGATGGTCACGTAGGATATGGGACTGGTTCTCTTAAATGCTGTAGCTATCGGGATAAAATGACAAGGTCAGGTTTATCCGATTATAGAGACTAGTCACCAGACATCCGACATGTGCTTCGTACGGGGCAGCCACAATTCCAGCCACAGGCCTAGCACGTATACTATGCCTGATATAGATCCTTTATTACTGTAAGGATATTTCCGGAGAATTGGTTAGGCATGGCGCTTTGCTAGAGGCCAACCTTGTCTTGTAAATCAGTATAAACGTAGTACGAGGTACTTACTTGTTCGGATAGTCCGACGATCTCATGGGTCGCTTCCAAAGATTCACCGATGACGTATGACTCACACTCTAAATTAATCTGGGATTAATTAGAAGAGAGAGAAAATTAATCTGGGATTAATAGCGGAGATATTTTATCTGGGATAAAATATCAATTAAAGAGAGATAACGGTTAATTTGGAATTAATCGAGAAATTAATATATTTGATATATTAAACGAAATTAGATTTCGACACGGAATTAAAATTAGATTTTAATTCGGGCGAACGAATTAATTTAGAATTAATTCGTTAGCGACGTGAATAGTGACTTCGCTAGTCCTAATCATTTAATTACGACGCAATGGAAAATTCGTTAATTTGGAATTAGCAAACCCTAGCCCGAGATTATTTGGAGCGCATTCGCATTTCAAATTCGAGCGCGGCACACAAGTCAAATCAAGCGTCAAATCGCTAGTCGCATCTAATGTCACATCAAGCGTCAAATCACATGTCACTTTGAGTGATGTGACACTTGATTGATTGATGTGATTGATTGAAGGTAGTTGTTGGAAATTTTTGCCTTTGACTTTTTGGTAGCCAAAAAGTGGTAAATCATTTATTTTATTTTTGGAAAATATAAATCGGTATTAGATACACATTTTTAAAAAAAAAAATGAACACAACTTCTCTCCATCTCTGTTCTCTCTCATTTGGACGCCCAAAGGGCTGTGTAAAAACAATTCACTGGTTATTCAAAATGTCGAGCAGTACAGAAGCATAGAGTGGGATTTTGTGGCAAAATCTCAAGTGCTGGCACACTTACGAGACATGTGAAGGTGATGAGGAAGTCCACCCATGAGTCGGGAACCGTTCGATGAAGCTTGGAGCTTGACGAATGACCAAATCGAAGGTGATGAGGAAGTCCACCCAACAGTGAGCTTGGACTGCTAATGCTGTGACAGTGGACAGAAGGCAGAATCTGATTTTTGTTGCCTCCGCGTCGCTCAACCAATCGATGTGAGTATTCCGCAACTTTTTCGATGTGTATTCGTACTTGATTCATGCTTATAATTGATCTTAGGACTTTAATAAAAACCAACAGCCCATGTTTTCAACAGTCGGGAATGTATCCCGGGGTTGAGGCATAATTCATCAGCAGTATCATGAATGAATCCCAGGGTCGAGGCCCACTTTATCAGCAGTTTTGGGAATGAGTCCCACGGTCGAGGCCCACACATCGGTATCAATTTTGGGGATGAGTCCCAGGGTCGAGGTCCATATCAGTATCAATTTTTGGGATGAGTCCCAGGGTCGAGGCCCACATCAGTATCAGTTTTCGGGATGAGTCCCAAGGTCGAGGCCCATATTAGTATCAGTTTGGGGCGAGGCCCACATCAGTGTCAGTCGGGGGCGAGGCCCACATCAATATCTGTTTTGAGGGAGAGGCCCACATCAGTACCAGTTCAAGGTCGAGGATCCACTACATCATCAGTTCGAGGGCGAGGCCCACATTGTCAGTGGTATTGGGATGCGTCCCAGGGTCGAGGCGCCCCCGTCGTCAATTGTAGTTCTGGGATGCGTCTTAAGGTCGAGGACCCACTACATCATCAGTTTGAGGGCGAGGCCCACATTGTCAGCGGTATTGGGATGCGTCCCAAGGTCGAAGCGCCCCCGTTGTCAGTTGTAGTTCCGAGATGCGTCTCAAGGTCGAGGACCCACTACATCATCAGTTTGAGGGCGAGGCCCACTTTTTCAGCGGTATTAGGATGCGTCCCAGGTCGAGGCGCCCCCATTGTCAGTTGTAGTTCTAGGATGCGTCATAGGGTTGAAGGCCCACTGCATCATCAGTTGTATTTCCGGGATGCGTACCAGGGTCAAGGACCCACTACATCATCACTTTTAGGATGTGTTTCAAGGTCGAGGGCCCACACATCAGTTGCAGTTCCGGGATGCGTCCCAGGGTCGAGGGCCCACTACATCATCAGCACAGTTCGGGAATAGAGCCCACATTCGGTGGTTCGGGATGGAAGCCCAGGGGTTGAGATACCTCGCCACCATATCAACTCAGTTCAAAGCAGCAGGCAAGTCAGGTGACGGCTGGCGAGCCAGGTAAGTAAAAATGCATTGAATAACTTTGATAGGATTGTCACTGTTACACACTGTACAAGTCCCATCAAAGTGGGGGCGATTGTAGGCACTGTATTTTTGCATATGAGTCCCGATGATGAGTCTCACATGGAGACACTACCTCTTTAAATTGTGAAAGTCGCGGGAAACGGACGTCGGAAGGGAAGAGTCATAAATTGACATTTTGTTGGATTTATTTCGCTTGTTTAGCTTCGGGTTCGCTTGTTGGGCCACTGTTTTAAAAGACATCCTTAGCCCAAACCCCCATAAGTCTCACACCAAGCCCACACATCACCAAACCACACACCAAGCCCACCAAAATAAGCCAAGCCTACGCCCAAGAGACCAAAGTCATGCCCATCACCTTCTCAAATAATCAAATCACACATTAAACACATGCTAAAATCAAGATAAATCACCTTCCCAAATTAAAAGATTCAAATCAAATCCCATCAAACACTTTCCTAATCAAAGTAAATCATATCCCTAATTAAAAGAGAAGAAATCAAATAAAATCAAATAGTATCCCTAATCAAAAGAGAAGAAATCAAATCAAATCAAATCAAATCACACCCCTAATTAAAGAGATATTTTCCTTATCACAAACTAATTAAAAGATATCCCCATACACAAATCCTTTCCCTATTCGCACAAGGTAAACCCAACCTTTGCCTATCAAAAGAAGCCTAAACCAACCTTCAAACCCCTGGCTCAATCTTATAAAAAACACAAAGAAAATAACCCAAGGATTCATGCCTATTGTCGTCCAACAACTCTCCTAAACACTTTCCATATTGCTGCACCATAAAACACTCCACAAATGTCCAGCCACTTCACGCAAATAAACCCCTCACGAACTGCTTCATCACACATCAATAAACCCTCCATAAGCCTTCAACTTACGCATCAATAAAACCTCCACAACAGCCTTCATCATTCACGCCACATACCCCTCCACTCACTCAATTCCCCTTTGCATCACGCCACATAAAGCCCCCCTTCAAATCAGCCTTAAACTCCACGCCACAACACCACAAATATGCCCTCATCTTCAAACAAAGCCACTGCTCCAACAGCCCCCATTCAATGTCACACACTACCGCATATACCATATATAAACTGCCATGAAATTGCCCTTCCAAAACTGTGAATTACCCCCCTGAAACACAACCCCATTCATGCCAGAATCAGCATAAAAAAACTCACCAAATAACCGCACAAAACAGTAGCCCCAATACCTTAAAAACCTCAAAAATAGTCCCTTAATACAGCAAAAATAGTGACTAAAAAAACAGCAGCAAAACAGCAACAAAATGGAGTAAAACCAGCAGCCCAAACAGGGAAACAGCGAAGGAAAATGTTGAACCAGTGAACCGGAGTAGTTGCGGAGCATCAACCATTCCGACGCCCGTGTAACGCGCTTCTGAGAGACGACTTAAAAGGTTAGACCTAAGGGCACCCCTTTTATTATCCTTTATTTTTTTATTTATTTTGTTACTTTATTTCGCATGAGTATTGTGGATTCGTGCATGATGTGATTTCCGGATGAACGGAATATGTGTTCTCTCTTGCGGTATATCGGATGGAAAACCGGACGTAAAATTCGTAGCCGAATCCGAATGGACGGTATTGCGGTTTGCACTCGGGATACAATGCCACGTACCACTTGAGAGACACATATTTCGTTTCATCCAACCTTGTGTTCGAGCATGATTTACTCTAGTAGGTTATTTATTTTTTAAGCATGATTTAGTCTAGAATGTTATTTATTTTTAAGCATGATCTAGCCGTTAGTACGTTATTTCGTTATGCATGATTTAGTTGTCTTCTTTCGTAATATAAATTTAATTTAAATTATGTTTAGATTGTTATTTATTTCATGTTTGATAATTCCATATACTCATGAAATCATTGTGTGTTATTGCATATGTGACGTATTTCGACATACTTTTTAAAACATGCAAACTTAGATATATGATTTACTTCTATGAATGCAAACTAGATATAGGTTGTTCTTGAGTATGTATTAGGCGTAGACTTGGTTAGATTATTGAAGAAATCATATCATTACAAGTGGCATAAGTAAGGGACCATTCCGAACCCAACGGTTTGAGGTCTTCCCTTGCGAGGGGTGAGTGCGGCCTTAAATCATTTTCCCGGTTCACACCGGGAGGCGACTCGTTTATTCTCTGATTTAGTCCCCCGCGGGCTACTCCTTACTCCCAACTAGGCCACGAGCCTAGAACAGTATGCGTCTCATATTTCTGTGTCCTACACATACCTTAGAATGATCAGTTATGATACTGTTGTAAAAGAGTCGCAACTGACATTGAGTTATATCATGACGTTGTCATTCTTAGATAGTTCATGGTCAAGGTTTACACTACTTGTTCAGTAAAGTAAACCCATAGAGACTGGTACATGTCGTATAATGGAATCTTGGATTCCGATGGTTTCTCAATGAACCATGTGTTTTGGAGACTCGTATAGACGTGTAGGTGTTTATAACGGATAAACACTGAACGACTCACCGAAGATTATTAATGGATGGTACACCAACGTCAATAAGAATATTCTCGGGTTGAGTGAGCATAGTGATTCTTTGATTTGAGACGCCACTGTAGATATATGAGTTATCATTTACACTTAGATGGTAGTCACGTCACCGATCTATTTAGTTCAAACCTCCGCCTGTTCGTTGGGTGTGGACTGATGCTCAGGATATCTTGTGTGTATCAAGAAAGGATCTGTCAGTTCTGTGTACAAAGCATAGGTATTCATTATGGAAATATCAATCTGTTGTTGGTTTCTATAATATGTCCCAAGGAAGATTAAGCATTTGAAATACAACAATGAATATATATATTAAAAGATGAAGTATGGCGGAATCATACTTACAATGCTTTAGTGATGAAGAAAATCAAACCAAAATGGAAGCTCCAAGGTTGGGATGATTCGGCCAAGAAGAGAAGAGGTGGAAAGCTCCAAGCTTTGTGTATTCCAAGCTCTTTGATGGTTTCCCTATCACCTCTTTATGATCCCTTGAAGGTGCTAGCCTTGTGTGTGAATATATTTTCCAAACAACCACAATTTCTTCAAGTTTTTGCAACAAAAATGAAGAAATGGAGAGCCCAAAACTGTTTCAGGTTTCGGCAATTGAGAGAGAGAAGAGAGTTTGTGTAATTGATTTTTTGTTAC
>SKCR01013915.1:0-11099 GCA_019454045.1 Zanthoxylum bungeanum
CCTGGGGCTGGAGATATGTCTGCCCCGTACGAAACATATATCGGACATCAAGCAGCTAGTCTCTTTAAATCAGACAATCCTGACCTAGTCATATTGTCCCGACGGTTGCAACCTTTTATAGAGTACTAGTTCTGTGTCCTGCGTGATCATCACCTCCATATGTCTGAAGCGATACTTCCATCTTGACATCACATCCAGTACACTACGATTCTCGATAAACCCAGAAGAGGTGTACATAGAACCGGTTAGGGTCCCCAACCACCAAAACCAAAGTTTACCGATTGTCGCAAGTACTAGCGATGTAAGTCTCAGGTTAAGACCATATACACCTACCCTGATGCGGCCTCCCATAGACACGCAGACATACTACCAATGGGATTCCGCGGGGTCTATCCAGAGCGAAGCTGTTTTCCGTACCATCGGTAAAACACAACCTCCTATTGCACTTGCATAAGTATCCAATACTTAAATATATGAGAACTATGCTGTTGTGCCCTCACAACGTGCACAAGCGCAATACTAGTCTATTCCGCATTATCGATGTCCGATCTCGATAATACTCCGACTATGGATATTTAATGATTTAAACTTTTATAGATTGATACTGTCTCATATCATCTCAATCCAGTATTAATCATATGGACTTTCGCCATTTATTAATCAAAGTAAATATTATTACAAAACGGCAAAAGGCAATTTCATTATCACATAGTTAATTTTGTACAATAATACAATATCATTTACAAACAGTGACGCTATGGGACATAATGTCTAACAACTGGATCTAGGAATTGAATGGGATCCAATTGATCTTAGAGATCTACCTAGTTAATTATCATTCAATTTGTTTGCCAAAGTCAAGATTGTGTGTTATTTACTAGGAAACACGGTTTCCCGAGAACTCGAAAGAGGGTTAGAGGCTCGCCGAAAAATAGTGGGAGGCGAGAATTGAATTTTTAATAGTCGTTTAATTACTTGCCATACGCGCTTAAACAAATATCATTCGTCAAATAAATTAAATGTTAGTTGGACTAATATTTAAATGTTGTTTTAAATAAACAGTTGGACTGTATTCAAACAATTCAATTATAATTGATTAAATAGTTGGACTATAGTAATCATTATAATAAATATTACCGAAATCGTTGATTAAATAGTTGGACTATTAGAATCAAGATAAAATTGAAAGATTAGCATTTAAAACATAATCCTAGGGAAAATGTATTTAAATGATTTAATTTTCAAAGTGGGAATAAATTTCAGGATGGTC
The DNA here is from genome assembly GCA_019454045.1 of Zanthoxylum bungeanum. Classification (NCBI taxonomy): domain Eukaryota; kingdom Viridiplantae; phylum Streptophyta; class Magnoliopsida; order Sapindales; family Rutaceae; genus Zanthoxylum; species Zanthoxylum bungeanum. The sequence goes on from SKCR01013915.1 coordinate 1,271, forward strand.
CTGGAAACTAATAAGTTACTTTATTTGATAAAATAACATATTATGCCTAAGCCCGGAGTTAAGCAAATAGTAGAGCATGATCTTTAGAAGATTCATGTAATGATAACTTTAGTGCTTAATCTGTTATGCTTGCCAAATAGACTCCTTAATTTCCAAATCGGAACTAAGGATTAGATCCTTAAAGTATGATGAAGAAATTGAAGGATCTTCATAGATCTATCTTTAGATTTTAGAAGTAATAAATTGCAATACAAAACTCTTGGAGAGTTAATGACTATTCTCAATGAGACAAAGTCAAAGTTTGCAATAAGGCAAGAAGCGCAAGGCGCATCTTATTTTGACATTACGGAAGACCAAGGCTAGGTCGAACGCTTCTTAGTGTGGAAAAGGGCAAAGACAAAATCATTATAATCTTCTGGGAAGATAAATGACATATCTCAAAATGCCTGCCTAAATTGTGGCAAACGGGATCGCGGAAGCGTGACTGCCATTTGTACATAGCAGACATGAAGGAATTAAAGACGGTGCAAGGCTCCGGCTTTGAATATGTTTGTCATAAATATGTTCACTACTAGTATTGAAATTGGATTTTAAATACTTAGTGTGGTACATAAATATTTATTGATGTTCAGAATCTGGTATGAGCATGATACTGACTTCAGATCGAGATTTATCTGCGAATCAGAAACGGGACGAAAGTCGCTTTTTCAACAGTAGATACCTAATTTTAGGAACTACCCTTCGGGTTTGTACCTAAATTTGGAAACTGTTATAATGTAACTAGTTTGACTAGAGACATTATCTCTATATCAGTGTTTAACCCGCTGCGGGTGAACCTTTATATTCTAGAACACTAAAGTGCTTTATTATATAAAGATGATATTGAGATAAACTCATTAGATGTGAATAACAGAATTTATATTTTGAATATAAAATAAATCTCAAACATATAACATGATAAACAAACAGCTCAAACTGATTTGATCAGATGAAACATATTGTGGCATTGTTATCTAAGACACAATTAAACAAGACTCGTATATCCACACTTTTGAAGAGTGGATACTTGGACAAAATTTGATTCCATTCAAATAAAGTCTACGAATCTAGTTTATAGGGCAAAGTGCCAATAACATTATTACTTGGTAAAAGTATAAATGCCACCAATCTGTTAGCCCTAATTCATAGTAAAGAAAGTGGGCCCATATCTAGCTAGGCTAGAAGTGGATATGAATATTTCGTGACCTTTACGGATGTGGAATCGCGTTATGGTTATGTGTTTCTTTTGAAGAACACAAATCGGAAACTTTTAAAGTTTTCGACACAAAATAGACAAACAGATCGGCTAAAGTATTAAACTGTCACGGTAAGACCGTAATGGAAAATACTTAAGCAATAAGTTTCTAATATACTTGAAAGAGTATAGTATTCTTTCAATGAGGACTCCTCCCAGAACACGTCAATTTGACGGTGTGTCCGAACTGGATAAACCAAATTTTGTTGGACATGATAAGGTTAATCCTGAGTCGCTCTGAGCTACCATTTCCTTCAACGGATAAGCATAAATAGTGCAGAACTTATTTTGAATAAGGTTCCATAAAAATCTGTTTGACAGATATCATATTAGATATGAACAGGAAAGAAACCGGGTTTTCTCATTCCTGAATATTTGGGTATGTTAGGCATATGTTTGGATGATACCAAACTAGAACCCAAAATGGATAAGTGCCAATTGTAGGTTATCCTAGGGAAACAAAGTATAGTACTTATACATCTCACCAGAGAACAATGTAATTGTTGCTCACCATGCGGCTTTCCTAAGAGGAATAACGATATGCAGTGGTAAGTGGGAGGATAGTAAAACTCGATGAAAATCGGAGTAATACTGTTCATGGCACCAATTCCTTAATGGAACACAAACAGTTCATCAACGATGAAACTGTATCAGTAATCTTTGAATACACAAGAACCGCGTATGTCGGAGAGAGTCAGAAACGACCTAGGGTATAGGTTTCTAATCTCACCTCATAAAGATGTCAATCTTATTGAGGAACACCAATTGACTACGTATGAGGAAGTGATACAAGGTATCGACTCCCTATTATGACAAAGTGTCATGAGTCCGAAATGGATTCCATGTATAACAACCAAGTTTGGATACTAGCTGATGTACCACAAGGCATTGTGCCTATTGGTACTTTATAAGTCTTCAAGGAAGACATACATGATGGCAACATACCAACGTGTAAAGCTAGTCTTTTAGCGGAAAGGTATCGTTATCAATATTGTGTTGATTACGATTCAACCTTTTACCTGTTGCCACAGTGAATCTATTTGGATAATGCTTGCTAATACTGCATGTTTCATTTATGAAATATGACAGCTGAATGCCAAAACCGCTTTCCTTAACGGAAACCTTTCGGAGGATGTTTACAACATCCTGTCGGTTTTGTCATACCAAGACTAGCAAACACGGTTTGCAGGTTATTCGATCCATGTTTGGATTGAAGCAAGCATTATGTTCTTGGAATTATCATTTTTGATGTAATCATAATGGTCTATGATTTAATTCAAAATGAAATTATTCTTGTGTATATAAGGAGGTTAGTGGGAGCGCACTGATTGTGACTGTCCTATAAATAATGATAATATGTCATTTCTTGGAAATGATATTCCCATAATACAATTGGTGAAAGCTTGGCTTTCGAGAAAATTCTCCGTAGAATTCATTGGAGAAACAACCTTTATTCTATGAATAAAGATCTACGGGGATAGATTTAAAGTTGTTAATACTCTCCGAGAAATCGTACATTGAAAAATGTACGCTACATGGTGTCTTATATACTTTGAGCATATTCAGTCACAAACAAGCCAATCCAAGTGATAGTCACTGGATTGATATTAAGAACATCCATTAGTATCTTAGAGATCTAAGGATGCTGTCTTAATCTATAGAGAAGGAGAACTTGAAATGACTGGGATCACTACTGCAAGTTTCCTAACCGATATAATCGATTATAAGTCGCAAAACGGTACTATACAGTTTGAACAATGGAACAGTGAGCTGGAAATCTTCCATGCAAGATACTGTTACCGATAAACAACAAATGCGGGTTATTGCTGCAGCTGATGAAGCAATAGAAGCCATTTGGGTCGATAATAAATCTAATTAGATTATATAAAGTTCTATTAGCAGCTGAGCTAGGCTACAACACAGGCTAAAGAATTAATGGTCTCATCAATGATCCAGATAAATACTTCGATATTCATTTGATTCGTTCGGATCATACATTGTGGAAATGTGATGATCGAATAAATCGCATCAGATGATAATCATGTAAATCCGCTGACGAAAGCCTTTTCTCAGGAGTTTGAGCCAACCGTATATAGTTCGGGTGTCAGACACTCGAGTGACTGGCTATATGCCAAGTGGGAGATTGTTGGACAGTTATGACCCATAGCGTCACTATTTGTACAGATCATGGTGTTGTTGTACAAATTAACTATGTGACAAAGGAGATTGCTCTCTTATCATTTTTGATTTGATCACCAAGATGTATAAATAATAGGAGGTCCATATGATTAGTTCCTGGATTGAGAATGATATGAGACAGTATCAGTCCATGAAGGATAAATCATTAAATATCCCTAGTTAGAGTGTTATCGAGATTGGACATCGATAATGCATAAAAGACTAGTATTACACTTATGCGCGTTTGTGAGGGCATAACGACATAGTTCTCATATATTTAGGTATATGATACTCATGCAAGTGTAATAGGAGGTTATGTTTTACTGATGGTACGGGAAACAACTTCCCTCTGGATTGACCCCATCGGAATTCCATTGGTAGTATGACTATGTGTCTATGGAAGTCCGAAATCAGGGTAGGTGTATTTGGTCTTAACCTGAGACTTGCACCACTAAGACTTCCGACAATCAATATACTTTGGTTTTGGTTGTCCAGGGCTTTAACAGGTTCTGTGTACGCCTCTGGTGGTTATATTGAGAATCGTAGTGTGTTGGGTATGATGTCAAGACGAAAGTATCACTCTAGTCATAGTGGAGATGATTTCACGTATGATACGGTACTAGTACTCTTATGCACTGCAGTCATCGGGATAAATTGAAAAAGGTCATGTTTATCCGATATAGAGACTAGTTACCAGACATCTGACATGTGCTTCATACGAGGCAGACACAATTCCAGCCCCAGGCCTAGCACGTGACATCCGATACTGGATCAAAATACGCAATACTACGTATAATACGCCTGATATAGATCGCGTATTCATGTAAGCATGTTTCTGGAGAATTGGGTAGGCATGGCGCTTTGCTAGAAGCCAACCTTGTCTTGTAAATCGGTACAAACGTAGTACTAGGTACTTACGTGTCGGATAGTCCGACGACCGAATTTACTGCCAACATATCCAGGGATCTCATGGGTCACTTCCGAAGATTCACTGATGACGTATGACTCGCACTTTATTAATCTTGGATTAATTGGATGAGAGAGAAAATTAATATGGGATTAATTGCAGAGATATTTTATCTGGGATAAAATATCATTAAAAGAAAGAGAAGGATTAATTTGGAATTAATCGATAAAATAATATATTCGATATATTATACAAAATTGGATTTCGACGCGGAATTGAAATTAGATTTTAATTCGAGCGAATGAATTAATTTAGAATTAATTCGTTAGCGACATGAATAGTGATTTCGATAGGCATAATCATTTAATTACGTCACAACGGAAAATTCGTTAATTTGGAATTAGCGAACCCGAGCCCGGGATTGTTTGCGAGCGCATTCGCATTTCTAATTGGAGTGCGGCATGCAAGTCAAATCAAGTGTCAAATCACTAGTCGCATCTAGCATCACATCATTCGTCAATCAAGTGACAGATGTCTTTCATTTTGAGTGAATGACACTAGTCATTATTCATTGATTGATGTAAGTTGATGGGAGTTGTTGGCATAGTTTCCTTTGACTTTTAAGAAATTGAAAAATGGTATATGTTAATTGATTTTGGAAATTAAGAAACCATACACATTTTCCATTTCTCTCTCTTGTTTTTCACTGTTTGGAGCCAAGAAATTCCCTCTCTCTCTCACGCCATTTCTCTTCTGTTTCTGCTGTTAAAAACCGAGAATGTGAAGGAGAAAATGGATGATGATTTTATGGCAAAATCATCAAGTGCTAGCACACAATAGGAGCCATACAAAGGTGATAGGGAACTCACTTCATGAGCTTGGAATCACCTTGATAAGCTTGGAGCTTGGAGCATCAATGGAGGATCACACATGGCCGAATCTTGGAGATCCATTACAGCCCACTGGCGAGCTTGGAGGAGGCAGAAAATGACTTTTTTATTGACTCATGCATCTCTCAACCGATCGATGTGAGTATTCCGCAACTCCCTCGTTGTATTCGCACATGTATTTTCATTGCTTGAAATGATCTTGGGATACTTAGAGAATTCCAACACACTCCCTATTATGGCAAAATGTTATAAAATCTGAAATGGATTCCATGTATATCAACTATGTTTGGATACTAGTTGATGTACCGCAAGGCATTGTGCCTATCGGTACTATATAAGTCTTCAAGGAAGACAAACATGGAAGGCAACATACCAACGTACTAAGCTAGGCTTGTAGCGAAAAGGTATTCGTTATCAACATTGTGTCAATTGCAACAAAACCTTTTACATGTTGCCATGGTAAAGCCATTTGGATAATGCTTGCTGATACTGCATGTTTCATTTATGAAATATGACAGCTGAACGGAAAAATGCTTTCCTGAAAATGAAACCTTTTGGAGGATGTTTACAACATCCTGACGGTTTTGTCGTACCAAAACAAGCAACAAGGTTTGCATGTTATTCGATCCATGGATGGATTGAAGCAAGCATTGTGTTCTTGGAACTATCATTTTGATGTAATCATAATGGTGTATGATTTAATTAAAAACGAAAATGATTCTTGTGTATATAAAGAGGTTAGTGGGAGCGCACTGATAGTGAAGTCCTAAGTAATGATGATGTCATTTCTTGGAAATGATATTCCTATAATACAATCGGTGAAAGCTTGGCTTTCATGAAAAATTCTTCGTAGAATTCTTGGGAGAAACAACCTTTATTCTAGGAATAAAGATCTACTGGGATAGATTTAAAGTTGTTAACACTCTCCGAGAACTCGTACATTGAAATAAATGTATGCGACCTGGTGTCTCATATACTTTGAGCATATGTAGACACAATCAGGCCAATCCAAGTGATAGTCATTGGATTGATGTTAAGAAGATCCATTAGTATCTTAGAGAACTAAGGATGCTGTCTTAAACTATGGAGATGGAGAACTTGAAGTGACTAGGATCACTGTTGCAAGTTTCCTAACCGATAATAACGACTATAAGTCGTAACAACAGTACTATACAGTTTGAATAACGAAACAGTGAGCTGGAAATCTTCCAAGCAAGATACTGTTACCGAATAAACAACAAAAGTGGATTATTGCTGCAGTTGAGGCAGCAATAGAAGCCTTCTGGATTGACAATAATCCTAATCAGATTAGGAGTAGTTCTGTTAGCAGCTGAGCTAGGTTACAGCACAGGCTAAAGAATTAATGGTCTCATCAACGATCCATATATACTTCGACTATTCATTTGATTCATTCGGATCATACATCGTGGCGATGTGATGATCGAATAAATCGCATCAGATGATAATCATGCCAATCCGCTGACGAAAGTCTTTCCTTAGCAGTTTGAGCGAACCGTACATAGTTCGGGTGTAGGACACTTGAGTGACTGGCTATAGGCCAAGTGGGAGATTGTTGGACAATTATGACCCATAGCGTCACTATTTGTATAGATCATGGTGTTGTTTTACAAATTAACTATGTGACAAAGGAAATTGCTCTTTTATCATTTGTGAATAGATCACCAAGATGTATAAATGATGAAAGGTCCATATGATTAGTTCCTGGATTGAGATGATATGAGACAGTATCAATCCACGAAGTTTTAATCATTAAATATCTCTAGTCAGAGTATTATCGAGATTGGACATCGATAATGCTTAAAAGACTAGTATTACACTTGTGCGCGTTGTGAGGGCATAACAGTATAGTTCTCATGCAAGTGTAGTAGGAGGTTGTGTTTTACCGACGGTACGGAAAACAGCTTCGCTCTGGATAGACCTCTCGGAATTCCATTGGTAGTATGACTATGTGTCTATGGAAGTCCGAGTCAGGGTAGGTGTATTTGGTCTTAACCTGAGACTTGCACCGCTAATACTTGCGACAATCAATGTACTTTGGTTTTAGGTCGTCCAGGGCTTTAACAAGTTCTGTGTACGGCTCTTCTGGGTATATTGAGAATCATAGTGTATTGGGTGTGATGTCAAGATGGAAATATCACTCCAGTCATAGTGGAGATGATGGTCACATAGGATACGGTACTGGTTCTCTTATGTACTGCAGTCATCGGGATAATATGACTAGGTCATGATTATCTGATATAGAGACTAGTTACCAGAGATCCGATATGTGCTTCGTACGGGGCAGACATATTTCCAGCCTCAGGCCTTGCACGTGACATCCGATACTGGATCGAAATACGCAATACTACGTATACTACGCCTGATATAGATCACATATTCCTGTAAGGATATTTCTGGAGAATTGGGTAGGCATGGCGCTTTGCTAAAAGCCAACCTTGTCTTGTAAATCGGTATAAACTTAGTAATAGGTACTTACGTGTTCGGATAGTCCGACGACCCGATTTACTGCCAACATATCCGGGGATCTCATGGGTCGCCTCCCGAAGATTCACCGATGACGTATGACTCGCACTTTATTAATCTGGGATTAATTAGATGAGAGAGAAAATTAATCTGGGATTAATTACGGAGATATTTTATCTGGGATAAAATATCATTTAAAGAGAGACAACGATTATTTGGAATTAATCGATAAAATAATATTCGATATATTATACGAATTGGATTTCGACGCGGAATTGAAATTAGATTTTAATTCGGGCGAATGAGTTAATTTAGAATTAATTCGTTAGCGACGTGAATAATAATTTTGCTAGGCAAAGTTATTTAATTAAATTAGATTTAATTTCGTCGCAACGGAAAATCGTTAATTTGGAATTAGCAAACCCGAGCCCGGGAGTGTTTGCGAGCGCATTCACATTTCGAATTCAGTACGCGGCACGTAAGTCACATCAAGCGTCAAATCATTAGTCACATCAAGCGTCAAATCACTTAACACTTTGAGTGAGGTGACAATTTGTCACTTGATTGATTGATGGAAGTGGTTGGCAAAGCTTTAATTTGACTTTTGAAAGCAATTTTTGGAAAATGAATTAATTGATTTTTGAAAATCAAAAATGTGTATTAGATACACAATTCTTCCAACAACTCACAACACACTCTCTCTCACTCTTCTTCTCTCCCATTCACGCCCAAATGGGCTGTTTTTCTTTTGGTTTTTGGCTCACTGCCGAGAGCAAGGAGAAGCAAAACCTAGTGATTTTTGTGGCAAAAATCAAGAGTGCTAGCACACTATGGAGTCATCCTAAGGTGATAGGGAAACCCACTTGTGAGAAATGAATCAACACAAAGCTTGGAGCTTGATGGAGATCACCATTGCCGAATTTGTGGAGGCCAAAAACTGCATGTTGCCGTGAGCTTCCAAGTAGTGCAGAAAAGTTTTGTTCTTCACCGCATCGCCTCAAATGATCGATGTAAGTATTCTGAAACTTCCTCGATGTATTCGCACATGATTTTCATTGCTTGATATGATCTTGGGATGCTTAGAAAATTCCAACATGCTCGAGACACGGATCACCGAAGCAGCTGTCACCCCCACAAGTGTTCTGAGAGAATACCTAGAGGTTTAGGTTATTTTGTTATTATGTTGTTGTTGTGATGAGTATGCTGGTTGTATTAATAAGTTAAAGATTTGATTTGCATTGATGATGTCGGCACGGATTCCTTAAATGTTGTTTGATGTTTCGGGCACGGAGCCCTTAAGTGTTGATATTGATGTATTTTGTGTGTACCTGGGGTCTGTTTGTTTGTTTGATTTTTGGAGATTTAATTTTGATGCTGGACTGTGATCCAAGTTGTCCAGTTTTGGGATACATCATGCTCGATTTTCTATTAATTTTGAGGCTTATGGAGATGGGTTAATCTTGTGTCTTGTCGGTATCAGCCTGCCTCTGGCGGGGTGTTACACATAATATCTGATCCGCTCTTATTGAAGTGGGGTCGGATGTTGGTTACTATAATTAGTCCCAAGGAAAGATTAAGCTTATGAAATACAACAATGAATATATATAATAAACTTGAAGCATGGCGGAATCATACTTACGAAGCTTTTGTGATGAAAAGATGAACAAAGGTTGAAGCTCCAAGATCCTTGAAGTTTCGGCCAAGAGGAGAAAAGAGTTGAAAGCTCCAAGCTTTGTGTATTCCAAGCTCCAAGGTGGTTTCCCTATCACCTCCTTTGATTCCTTGCTTTGCTAGCAAAATGGAGAATGAGAAAACAATTTTCTGCCTTGTTGTTGCAGCTCACGGCGTGAGCAAGAGAGGAGAGGAGAGTGTTTCACTTTTGATTTTCTTTCCTTTGCATGCCAAAAAACGTGAATGACCAAGGAAAAGAAAGTGAAGTGATATCTAATACCAAAAGAATTTTTTAATGCAAAAATCCTTCCAAAACCGTGCATGGCTTTCCCCCAAAATGAATCCATCATTTGCTATCATTACCATACTTTGAGATTAGAGACAATGCATCATCCCTTAAAGGTG
>SKCR01013916.1:0-10990 GCA_019454045.1 Zanthoxylum bungeanum
CTTCACGGCTTCAAGCCGATTTTCTTCTTGATTTTTCTGGTTTCACCGAATTTTTGAGAAGCAAATTGAAGAAGACTTAGTGCTAGCACACCATGAGTGATACATAGGTGATAGGGAAGTGATTCTTTGAGCATGGAAGCTTGAAGCTTGGAGCTTCAATGGAGTATTCAATGGCGAACATGGAGGAGACTTTCACAGCCCCAACCGTGCGTCCACAGCAGTTCACAGGACCAAAACCGAGCAACATGCAGTGCGAAAATGGGTCTTGTTCTTCATTTCATCAAAACCGAATTCAATGTGAGTTGATTCCGCACCTTCTTTGATGTGTTCATATGCGTTTTTTATGCTTGATTTGTTGATCTTGGGACTTGATTGAACTCCAACACCTCTAACCCACTGTTGAGTACTCGGGAAACCTTGTTTCCTAGTGGGCTAGGATCCCGTTAAATAACACACAACCTCGACTTTGGCCAACAAATTGTATGATATTTAACTAGGTAGATCTCTAAGATCAATTGGATCTCATCCAATTCCTAGATCCAGTAGGTGGACATCCAAGTCCGAAACATATATCTTATATATGCCAATATATTCCCTAACCCTTTTCCTCTGAATCAATTAAGCCTTGGCTTTGGCACAACAAACTTAATGATTCCAGTTAAGCGGGACACATTGACCTTGGAAAGCTTCGTAATCGATGTCGATGGACAAGAAGTGATCTTGACTTTGGCCAACAAATCAAAACTTGGACAAGACATGCGATATGGAACAAAGCCTTCATGATTCAAACACATACGCGATGGACAAAGGTCTTGACTTTGGCCAACAAACCAGTGCCAGTCTTGGATCTTGAGAATGAATCATTCAATGGAAGGAAAAACGCTTAATATATGTTGAGGGTTTTTCACGTAATTGGCAACCAATTAATTATCTTTATTAGGTCTCATCATCATAGACCCTTAAACATGCATTTTAAAAACATAATTAGGCACGTATAAATAAAATAATAATGATATGCGTATGGATACTTAAAACAACATTTACTATAACAAATCTCTCCATTTCCTCTCTCCCGCTAGCACAAATATTACTTCTACCCAATTACATAACACTTCTAAAGAAACCTCATTTACATTGAGGGGAATAGGTGAGAAGAGAAATATAAAGAGTCAAGAGGTAATAGGCTGGACACGCAGGTCCAATTTAATAAATTCTAAATTTATTACAACAATTTCCAAAATTGCCCTCACCCATCTAATATCCATATGATATGCATTATTCATACATCGCATCCATGTATTCACACAAAGCATGTTATCAATCAATCTAATCCAATTAATTAATCTGAAATTAATGACCATCCAATGTTCAAACAACGATTTGATTTTGCGCGAGTCCAACTCGTTTTACGAATAAGTAGTCAAAGTACGAATTCTTGAATTATATTAAACTACAATATTAAATCCAATTTAATTTGTACTTAATACTAATTCTATATTTAATTTTAAATTAAATAATTACACCTTTTAATGTGCATTTACGACTTAGATTCCAAATCTAATCGTTAAGGGTCTCAAAGCCCAATTAACATCCAATGTCAATTCAATTAAAGTCCAATGGGCTTTCAATTAATTTCATAAGGCATGGACTTTGGTCAATATGGGTCAAACCCAAATACCAAAGCCCATTTAAGGAATCACCCTTATTTGCAACGAAACCAATTTAGACTTATTAAGCCCAATTAAAATTAAAGGTCCATTTAGTTATATTTGGACTTTGTGGATATGGTTTTGGGCCCAATTGGATCCAACCAATTAGCCTAAACCAAACTTGGCCCAACTAAGCCTATTAAGCCCAAATACAACTTTACAAGCCCAATTCCAAATTTGGCCCAATTAATTAAATTACAAAATTCCAAACTTCATAATTAATTAATCTAAAGTGTATAGCCATAATTAATTAACCAAATTAACATTTCCAAAATACCAATTTACTTAATTAATCATGCTAATTATCATCAACACATGTCCAACACATTGAATCAAAAATCATATCATTTTTCATGCTTCAAAGTCACGGCAATTAGGGTTTATTGTCCAATTTCGATTTTAATCCAATTAAATCCTAAATCAACATTCCCTAGTCTTTCAAACTCATCCAATGATTCAAAAAACAAAAATCACCAAGACATTTGGGTAAGCTCACATTCGGCCAAGCCAAACATTTTGGGGAAAATTCATCCAATTTAATTTTTATCAAATTGACCATGCATAACACTATGTTATCATCATTCAAGCATATTCAAACAATAAATTTCATCCAAACATGCTCAAATCAATTTTACCCAATTTTAACCCTAATCAATTTCATGCTTAAACAAGGCTCTGATACCATTGTTGGGTTTCTAAGGTCCAACCAAGATCGATTTAAGTGTAAAACATGTGAATACAACAAAGAAGTAAGGCGGAATCATACTTACATTGATCAGATTTTGATGCGATGAACAGAAAATGTTTTAGCTCCTTCATGAAGCTCTCGGTAATGGCTCTCTTTTTGTGCTCTCCAAGTTTCTGTCAAGCTCCAAGCTTGGGTGTGGATTCCATGCCCATAGGTGGGTTTCCCTATCACCTTTGGATGACTCTTTATGTGTTAGCATTGGAAAATTTTGCTATAAATCTTCCTTATCCCTTGTTGTTATTCTCGGCCTTGCCAGAAATTTGAGATAAAATGGCCCGTGGCCGTGAGAGGGAGGGAGAGGAAGAGAAGTTGTGTTGGTTGGTTTGATTTCTAAAATCAATTAAATGATATACCAAAATTTAAATTTTCAATCCAAAAAGGTAGATGGCATTTAAGCCTTCCAATCACCCCCATCAATCACAAGTGACTAACAACACATCACTCAAAGTGACAAGACATCCATCACTTGATTGACTAATGATGTGACTTGTGGGCCCGCAAACACTCCCGGGCTCGGGTTCGGTAATTCTGAATTAATGAATTTTCCGTTGCGACGTAATTAAATCAAATTTAATTAAAAAATTATGCCTAGCAAAATTACTATTCACGTCGCTAGCAAATTAATTCTAAATTAACTCGTTTGCGCGAATTAAAATCTCATTTTAATTCCACGTCGAAATCTAATTTCGTATAATATATCGAATATATTATTTTATCGATTAATTCCAAATTATTCGTTCTCTCTCCATAAATAATATTTTATCCCAGATAAAATATCTCTGTAATTAATCCTAGATTAATTTTCTCTCTTATCTAATTAATCCCAGATTAATTATGTGCGAGTCATACGTCATCGGTGAATCTTCAGGAAGTGACCCATGAGATCCCCGGATATGCCTAACAAGTACGTACCTAGTACTACGCTTTTACCGATTTACAAGATATGGTTGGCTTCTAGCAAAGCACCGTGCCTACCCAATTCTCCAGAAATATTCTTAAAGGAATATGTAATCTTTATCATGCGTAGTATACGTAGTATTGCGTATTACGATCCAGCATCGGATGTCACGTGCTAGGCCTAGGGCTGGAATTGTGTCTGTCCCGTACGAAGCACATATCGGATCTCTGGTAACTAGTCTCTTTAATCAGATAACATGACCTAGTCATATTATCCTGATGACTGCAGTATATAAGAGCACCAGTTCCGTATCCTACGTGATCATAATCTCCACTATGACTGGAGTGATACTTCCGTCTTCACATCACACCCAATACACTACGATTCTCAATATACCCAGAAGAGGCGTACACAGAACCTGTTAAAGCCCTGGACGGCCAAAACCAAAGTATATTGATTGTCGCAAGTATTAGCGGTGCAAGTCTCAGGTTAAGACCAAATACACCTACCCTGATTCGGACTTCCATAGACACATAGTCATACTACCAATGGAATTCCGAGGGGTCTATCCAGAGAGAAGCTGTTTCTGTACCATCGGTAAACACAACCTCCTATTACACTTGCATGAGTATCCAATACCCAAATATATGAGAACTATGCCGTTATGCTCCCACTACGCGCACAAGTGTAATACTAGTCTATTCTGCATTATCGATGTCCAATCTCGATAATACTACGACTAAGGATATTTAATGATTAAACCTTCATTGATTGATACTGTCTCATATAATCTCAATCCGGAACTAATCATAAGGACCTTTTAATCATTTATATATCTTGGTAATCTAATTACAAATGATAAAAGAGCAATTTCCTTTGTCACATAGTTAATTTGTATAACAACACCATGATCTGTACAAAAATAGTGATGTTATGGGTCATAATGGTCAACACTTATGGATGAAAATGAAGCTCGCGAAAGCTGAATAGACATAGAAATCATTATCCTGCAAAATGGGGTGGGCGTGGCTCTGCCTGTTATGGCGTTCCGACGCCCCCACAAGATGTCACATACATATTGCTTGAGATTCAGGCGTCGCAACTCCAATTCCGGCATCGAGATGCTTGTAGCAGACTCCAGAATCTTCTGAAAATAATATTATACACGCACAAAGACTCCAAGACTTCCCTATAAATATAGAAACTTGACCAAAATCCTAGGGAGAGCAATACACAACTCAAGAGATCAAAACATATATTTTAGAGAGATCTAAAGAGGAAGATTGATGAGCGATGAGAGGAGACGAATATGGTGACATTCGAATATGAAAGATTCTATTCGGGTTTTATCATCTAGCTTCTTTCTTCAGATCTAATGATTTCTAATATGTTTTATAGTTTTATCTTTAGTCATGAACTAACTTCATTATTATAGTGGATGATGTAGCATTTGCTTGAACCTATGTTTTAATTGCCAATGATTGTTATAAAATTTTAATTCATTTTTTTATATTTTCTTGTGTTTAATGCTTCTATTTTGTTGACCACAAATTAAAAATGATACATGTTTAGAATCTATCACTCGGGAGAGAGGATTTTGAATAGGATCAAAAGAATATAACTTAGGAGATTTGTAGAGTTCGGGAGAATCTATAATCTCTTCAAAGCTATTAACAATGAATCACAAAGCGTAATAAATTGTTGATTACTAGATTTTTGTAGGGATATTGAAGTCACTAATTAATAATATTTTCACTCGGCACTCGAGAGAGGAAGTTAGAATAATTTAGGATTCTTGACTTATTGAGTAATAATCGAATGGCATAACAATTACATATGGGATAGGTAGGTGAAATCAGACTCTATAATCTCTATCGTCTGGTTATCTTATTTAATATTTTGATATTTTGCTTATTTATTTTTTAGTCTAAATTTAGTTTATTTCAAATTGGTTTCTAAATAAAGTTAAGCTTATTAATTATAGTACTTAGTGCGAGTTTGATTACAATCCATGTGGATTAAACACTCATACTTATATTTTTTTAGAACTTGACACTGTATACTTGTGGTATGATAATCTTGCAACACACCTTCTTCAGAAGTACATGCAACACATCCCTGAGATTTCGTTGCAACTTGAGCGCGTTCTTCACCATTCTTCAGATTCCAACAATCTTTCTTGATGTGTCTTTTATTTCCACAATTGTAGTATTTAACATTCTTCTTACTTTTAATTTCGATCTACCATGGTTTTCACTACCACTTGAGCAACGTTCTGTTGATCTTCATATTATCATCGAAAATGCTTTTGTTTATTATGAACTAGATAACCTGTCTTCCTTATTTTTACGTCTAGACTAATCTTCCAGAGTAGCAACTGCAACTTTGTAAAAGACTAGATTACCAGTGAAAACATTACGTGTCAAGTTGAAGATAAGTTTATCATACAAATCAGGTAGGCTTTGAAATAGAATCTATGCACGTTAATTTATAGATATACTATAATCCAACACAGTAAATTGGGAAAATACTGTATTCAAGTTATTGATATGATCCGTCATGGATGTGGACTCACTCATTCGATGAGTGTAAAGTCTCATCTCCAAGAAGATCTTGTTGTGTAGTGACTTGACCTCGTAAAATTTTTTAAGTGCTTCCCAAATATGTTGTGCAGTCCTCTTCTCTCCAACACTGGATAACAAAGAATCTGCTAAGATTATAAACAAGTTGTCTATAGAGTTGTTATCCATATTCTTCCATTTTTCATCAGTCATTCCATATGATCTCTCACCAATTACCGTTAAGTAATTGTCTTTTCTCAAGATTGTTTTTTTTTTAAGTTTCTATAGGGAAAAATTGCTCCAATTGAACTTCTCAATTTCGTAAATTCCTGCTATGTTTCTAATAACGATCAACTTCTCACTTGAATCGACCTTTACTTTTTTACAATGAATAAGACCGTATACGTGAATCCGTATACATGAATAGTATTATATTGTATATATGAATAGTTTTCATGAATAGTAACCATGAACATAAAGCTTTGATACCACTATTAGGGGATCGTGGGCTGAAGCTGACACACAAGTAAAGTGAAATAGAGAATAATTATTTGTTCAGAAGGCTATGTCTACCATATAACAGTACAATAATAATTTGGAGGCTTAGCCTATCATAAATCTTAACAATAAAATAAAAAATGAGACACATATTTAATGTGGTTAAACCCTCAATTTGAGGGGAACGTCCACGGGGAAATGTAGAAGGATTTCACTATAGTGGAAAAAATTTACAACTCTCTAAACACAATGAGTGAACAATCTCACACTCTCTTAGAATAGGAGAACAATAATTCTCTCACAAACTCTTGAGAAGAAAAAAATATTTTTTCTCTCTTAGAATACTAAGGATTTGGTTGAGAATAGAATGAAGAAAATAATGAAATGACGTCTCTATTTATAGCATGAGATTCACTGTGTAAATAGCGAATTTTAATTTTTTATTATTTTCTTTTTGTGTGTGGGACCCACCCAAAATAATTTTTTAATATGAAATTATTACACATTTCAATGGATGTAATAATTAACAGGTTTTATTTTGGGTTTGATTGGATCAGTCAACCAATTTAGCTTGTTCTTATTATTACCAACTCTAAAAATATATATATATAATATATATATATATATATATATATATATATATATATATAATATATATATATATATATTCCACGGGGTGAATTGAGTATCCTACAATTATAAAATATAATAATATATGGCCATTTAACTTTACTCTTTTACTTAAAAAACACTTCACTCTTTTTATGTTTTGTATCCTAACTTTTTATAAAATGATATTCTTATATCGGTATCTGTATTCGTGTCAGTGTCCATATCCATATTTGTATCGGTGTCCATGTCCATATCATTGTAACCTAGCTTGCCCATTATCTCATATTTTCCTTTTAAAAAAATCAAATAGATTGACTGTAAATGTTAACAGCATCTAAAAATAAAAAAATAAAGGTAAAAAAATGAAAGAGCTATAGCTTTCCGGCAGAGTGAATATTGATTCAATTCGAGAGAAATTACAATGGCCGTATTTGTTTATTGGCTACTACTATAATATTCAAAGGTATATTGATAAAAACAAACTGCTTTAATTATTGAATTTTTAACTTAAATTATTAAATATGTAAATTATATTAATAAATATGAAATAATAGTTTAAATTATATGTTGACGGCTGATTTTGGTCTCAAGGGCAATAAGGGTTTCTACCCCCGAGACAATCCTCCTCCAACTGTGAATTTGTTTTGTTATGGGAAACCAAAAGTAAATTTGGCAAAAGACAGATAAATGCACCAATCAACAAAGAGATTTAACGTGGTTCGGCGGATTAGATCCAACCTACGTCCACAGGCACAAAATGGGTGATATTTTATTACCGAAATATGCTTTTTCTGGTCTGTCTTGTGTTTACAAGTCAGATGATAATGATATTAATCCCCTTACTTACACTTTCCCATTCTATTTATAATAGTGAAGAAATCAGATTCCTTTTCCCATAAGAATTCCTAGTTGAAACTACATTCACTTCCCATATCCTATTAGGATACTGACTCATTAACCTTTCCCCATGAAAGTAGGATAATTTATCTTCTTATCCGTAAAAATAGGATGTCTTATCATCTGGAGCATATCTCGCCATATTATCGGTCTTCATTAGGTCGGTCACAATGGTCTCTTGAACTGAGAATGCTGCTGTCGATCTGATAATGCCCGGTCATCCGATCTTAAATGGTCGGTTTACCAATCGTAAAGTGCTCGGCCCCTTATTGTTGGCTTTTAGTGGTCGGGTCGGCATTAATGATCTTGACCAATAAGGTAATTACCTTTTTACCCCTGCCATACTGCTTAAATATCATAGGGCCTGCAAATACCATCAATATTTGTCCCCTAGTTCTCGGTTCCAAGGTTTTTTTAGCAATGTGCCTTTCAGCTATTCCAAAGTATAGGCACCCGACCTTACTACTTCCATAATTCTATAGGGCCATTCCCACTTGGCACCTAGCGAACCTTCCTCCGGCCTTTGAGTGTTCAAGGTGACCCTTCGTAACACCAAGTCACCTGGAAGAAAAACACGGGTCTGAACTTTTTTGTTGTAGAAAGGGGCCATTCTTTATTGATAGATTGTTGTCTTCATAGCCGACTTCTCTCTCCTTTCTTCGATCAGGTCGAGATGACTTTTGATGAGTTCTTCATTCTGTTTGTCCTCATAATGCCGGAACCGGTGAGTAGTCATTCCTTTCTCTGTTGGAATAACCGCTCGTATCCGTATGATAATGAAAACAGAGTTTCCCCTGTGGAATCCTTACAGGTCCTCTGGTGTGCCCACAACACCTTCGGTAACTCATCGACCCATAAGCTCTTGCAGGCTCCGAGCTAAGCTTTAAGATTGGATTTGATGGTCTTTTTGTCGCCTCTACCTGCCCATTAGACTTGGATGGGCAGGTGAGGCGAATCTTAAGGCGATCTGGAGGTCTCACCGAGCTTCCTGAAACCTTTGTTATCGAACTGTTTTCCATTATCGGTGATGACAGCCCGAGGAATTCCGAACCTGCAGATAATATTCTTTCTTAAGAAATCCGTAACTTTCTTCTCTGTGATTGTGGATAGGGGTTCGGCTTCCACCCACTTGGTGAAATAATCTATGGCAACAATGGGGTATTTCGCTTGCCCTCGCCCCTTCGGCATCGGTCCGATTATATCCAGCCCCCACTAGGCGAACGGCCAAGGCCTGGATAGGGTGGTAAACTATTCTGTGTGGCAGGTGGTGAATATTGGCATTCTTCTGGCATCCCTCACAGTTTCCGGGCTACCCTCACACCATCCTGATGCATGGTCGGCCAGTAGAACCCTTGCCTTCAAGATTTAAAGGCAATTGATTGTCCTCCGGTGTGACTCCCACAGATTCCTGTATGAATTTCCCTGAGCACATAGTCAGCCTCTTCTTCTGCTAAACATCTCAGAAGGGGTACCGTGTAGCCCCTTCGGTATAGCACCCCCTTCGATCAGGGAGAACTTGGTGCTTTTGAACTTCAGTTTCCTGGCTTCATTTTTATCTTCAGATGTCTCCCCGGTCTTCAGATAACTTCTGATTGGTTGCATCCCTGAAGATTTGCTTTCCATACCCAATACTTCTACCTCGAGCTCTCATACGTTTTTTTCTCGGAGGCAGATTAGAGGGACTATTCTAGGATTTTCTAACTTGATTGAAGATGCGAGCCGTGCTAAAGAGTGTGCCTCACAGTTGTTTTCTCGGCCGATTAACTCAAAGCGCACATTCCCCATTTTCCCCCCACCAACTTTTTTACCTCAGCTAAATAAATAGCTATCATACTCGGCTCCTCTGGCTTGGAATTCTCCATTCAGCTGCTAAACAGCCAGCTGTGAGTCGCTTCTTACAACTACATCTTGGACGCCCATCACCGTGCATAACCTTAAACCGGCTAAAATTGCCTCATACTCTGCCTCATTATTTGTGGCCTCGAAGGTGAATCTCAAGGCGAACAGCACTTCTTCACCTTTACTCTTTTTCAATACGATTCCGACCCCATTACCTTGTGAGCTGGCAGATCCGTCTACTGACATCTCCCATTTGTCTTCCCCCCACGGTCAGAATTTGGGTTCTGTGAATTCAGCAATAAAGTCTGCTAGAGCCTTCCCTTTTACCGCTGCCATCGGGAGGTAAGAAATGTCATGTTCACTTAACTCTACCGACCACTTCAGTAACCTGCTCGAGGCCTCTGGTTTTTGCAAAATCTACCTCAAGGATAATCAGTGTAAACCCCAATAGGATGGGCCTGGAAGTAAGGTCGTAACTTTCGGGCCGCAGTGATTAACTATAAGGTGACCAGCTCATGTGCTGGATATCTGGTGTCAGCATCTAGTAAAGCTTTGCTAACATAATATACTGGCCTTTGAACCTTATCAGCCTCTTCCACTAATACAGAACTTACTGCATGCTCTGAAACAACTAAATATAAGTATAAGGTCTCACCCGGGGACGGCTTTGCTAGAAGTGGGGGCTGCATCAAGTATTGTTTCAACTGTAGGAATGCCTCCTCACATTTTGGCGTCCAGTTGACTTCATTTTTTGCCTTCTTGACGACTTTGAAGAAGGGGTGGCACTTGTCAGTTGCTCGGGAAATAAATCGATTGAGCACGGCACCCTACCGGTCAGGCTTTGCACTTCTTTTACCGTCTGGGAGATTTTAAGTCCAGAACGGCTTGGATTTTTTGCGGGTTTGCTTTTATGCCTTGAGAGCTTACCATATAGCCAAAAAACTTTCCCGAGGCCACTCCGAAAGCACACTTCTCCGGGTTGAGCTTAAATTATTCTTCCTCAGCAATTAAAAGGTTTTCTTCAGATCGACTGTTGGATAATATGACCCATAGCGTCACTATTTGCACAGATCATTGTGTTGTTGTAGCAAATTAACTATGTAACAAGGAAATTGCACTCTCTTCATTTTGTGATTAGATCACCATAGACATATAAATGAAGAGAGGTCCCTATGATTAGTTCCTGGATTGAGACGATATGAGACAGTATCAGTCCACGAATGATTAA
>SKCR01013917.1:0-11057 GCA_019454045.1 Zanthoxylum bungeanum
GCCAAAAATTAATTTAAAGGCTTATGGGGTAACTCCCGGATTGGACTTTGGTTATCGGTTTGACCCGAGTTGACCAAAAGTCCACGCCTTAAAAATTAATTAAAAGCCCATTGGACTTGAATTAAATAAACGTGGACGTTTATCGGGCTTTGAGACCCGTTGTGATTAAATTTGGAATTTAAGTCGTATAGGTTCATTAAATATAGTGTAATATTTAATTTGGAATTAAATAAATGAATTAGTATTAAATACATATTAAATTGGATTTAATGTTGTAGTTTAATTTAATTCAAGAATGTGTACTTTGAATACTTATTCGCAAAGACGAGTTTGACTCGCACAAAATCAAATCGTTGTTTGAACATTGGATGATCACTTAATTATCAGAATAATTAATTGGATTGATTGATAACATGCTTGTGTGAAGACATGGTTGCGATGCATGAATAATGTATATCAGATGCATATTAGTCGGGTGGGACAATTTTGGAAATTGTAATAAATTTGATTTATTAATTGGACCTGCGTGTCCAGCCTTATCACCACTATACTCTTTGTATTCTATTCTCACCTATTCCCCTCAATGTAAATGAGGTTTCTTTAGAAGTGTAGTGTAACGGGTAGAAGTAAATACATGTGCTAGCTTTAGAGAGAGAAAATGAGAGATTTGATCTAGGATCAATGTAAAGTATCCATCCGCGTATCATTATTATTTTATTTCATATGCGCTTTATTATATGTTTAGAATGCATGTTTAAGGGTGTATGATGATGAGACCTTAATAAGATAATAAATTGGTAGCCAATTGCACGCGAAAAAAAACCCTCGCTCAATATCAAGTGTTTTTTCCTTCCATTGAGTGATTCTCACTCAAGATCCGAGATCGGCATTGGGTTGTTGGCTAAAGTCAAGCCCTTTGTCCGTCAAAGATGTGTTTGAATCACGAGAGTTTTGTTCCATATCGGTGTCTTGTCCAAGTTGTGGTTTGTTGGCCAAAGTCAAGACCACTTCTTGTCCATCGACATTGATTACGAAACTTTCCATTGTCAATGGGTCGCGCTTGACTGGGATCACTAGGTTTGTTGTGCCAAAGCCAAAGCTTAGTTGATTCAGAGGAAAAAGGTTAGGTAATACATTGGATGTATTGGCATATATAAGATATATGTTTAGGATTTGGATATCCGCCTACTGGATCTAGGAATTGGATGAGATCCAATTGATCTTCGAGATCTACCTAGTTAATTATCATACAATTTGTTGGCCAAAGTCAAGATTGTGTGATATTTAACGGGATCCTAGCCCACTAGGAAACACGGTTTCCCGAGTACTCGACAGAGGTTTAGAAGCTCGCCGAAAAATAGTGGGAGGCAAGAATTGAATTTGCAATACTCGTTCAATTACTCGCCATACGCGCTCATTTAAATTATTTCGTCGTTAGATTAAATGTTAGTTGGACTAATATTTAAATTGTTGTTTTAATAAACAGTTGGACTGTATTATACTTGATTATATATAATTGGATTATATTAATCAATATATTTGAATTAATTGATTTCAGTTTACAGTTGATTTTATAATTGGATTATAGTAATCAATGTAATTGAGGTTAATTAATTTGGATTATATTTGATTATATAGTTGGACTATTATAATCATTATAATATATAGTACCACTAATCGTTGATTAAATAGTTGGACTATTGTAATCAAGATAAAATTGAAAAGTTGGATATTTAAAAAATAATCTGGGATTAAAATATTTAAATGATTTAATTTTCAAATTGGGAATAAATAATAGGTTACTTTATTTAATAAAATAACTTATTATACCTTAAGCCCAAAATTAAGCAAAATAAGTAGCGCATAAAGTCTTTGGAAGATTTATGTGATGATCACTTTAATGCTTAATTTAATATACTTGTCATAAATCTAATTTTAGATTTAAGAAGTATTAAAATTGCAATTTATAATTCTTGGAGAATTAATTGACTATTCTAGAGAAGATAAAGTCAAAGTTTGCAATTGGGCATGTAGCACGAGGTACACATCGTTTCGATATTCCGAAACCCAAGGCTTGGCCAAAGGTTTGTGAAATATTGAAAAGATAATTGACATATCCCAAAATGACTACCATTTGGATATGGAAGACACGAATGAATTAAAGAAAGGGCGAGGCTCTAACTTTAAAAATATTTGTCAAAGTTATGTTCACTACTAGTATTGAAATTGGATTTTAAATACTTAGTGTGGTACATAAGATATATGTATTGATGTTCAGAACCCGCTATGAGCTGGATACTGACTTCAAGCCGAGATTTCTCTGAGAATCGGAAACGGGACGAAAATCGCTGTTTCGACCATAGATACCTAAGTTTAGGAACTACCCTTTGGTATATACTTAAATTAGGAACTGTTATAATGTAACTAGTTTGACTAGAAACATTATCTCTATATATCGCGTATAACCCGCTGCGGGTGTACCTTTATATTCTAGAACACTAAAGTGTTTCATTATATAAAGATGATATTGAGATAAACACATTAGATGTGAATAACAGGATTTATATTTTGAATATAAATAATATCTCAGATATATAACATGACAATAAATAGCTCAAATTGATTTGATCAGTTAAGAAACTTAATTGTGGCATAGTTGTCAGGGACACTACTAAACAAGAATCGTATATCCGCACTTTTGAAGAGCGGGTACTAGGACTGATTTGTTCCATTCAATAAAGTCTACGAATCTAGTTTATTAGGTAAAGTACCTAAAATACTATTTACTTGGTAATAGTATAATGGCCACGGACCTGTTAGCCCTATTCATGGTGAAGTAAGTGGGCCCATTTCTAGCTAGGCTAGATGTGAACATGAATATTTCGTGACCTTAAACGGATGTGGCATCACGTTATGGTTATGTGTTTCTTTTGAAGAACACAAATCGGAAACTTTTAGAGTTTCAACACGAAATAGACAACAGATCGGCTAGAGTATTATACCGTCACGGTAAGACCGTAATGAAAATACTTAAGCAATAAGTTTCTTATATACTTGAAAGAGTATAGTATTCTTTCAAATGGGGACTCCTCTCGGAACACGTCAAAGTGACGGTGTGTCCGAACGGATTAACCGAATCATGTTAGACATGATAAGGCTAATCATGAGTCGCTCTGAGCTACCATTTCCTTCAACGGATAAGTTTTTATCAGTGCAATAACTTATTTAGAATAAGGTTCCATATAAATATGTTTGACAGATGTCATATAGGATATAAACAGGGAAGAAACGAGGTTTCTCATTCCTGATAATTTTTGGGGTATGCCAGGCATAACGTTTGGATGATACCAAACTAAGGACCCAAATTGGATAAGTGCTAATATAAGTTATCCTAAGGGAAACCATAAGTATAGTACTTATATATATCTCACATGAGAACAATGTGATTGTTGCTCACCATGCGGTTTTTCCTGAGAGGAATACCGATATGCAGTGGTCAGTGGGAGGATAGTGATACTCGATGAAAATCGGAGTAATACTGTTCAAGGCACAAGGTCCGTAATGGAACATAAATAGTTCATCGATGATGAATCTGTACCATTAATCTTCGAATACACAAGAACTGAGTAGATCAGATAGAGTCAGAAAATGACCTAGGGTATGGGTTTCTGATCTAACCTCATAAAGATGTCAATCTTATGAAGGTATATCCACCGACTACGTTTTGAGGAAGTGATACGAGGTATCGACTCCCTATTATGGCAAAGTGCCATGAATCCGAAATGGATTCCATGTATAACAACTATTTTGGATACTAGTTGTTGTACCACAAGGCATTTTGCCTATTGGTACATTAAACGTCTTCAAGGAAGACATACATGGAAGGCAACATACCAACGTACAAAGCTGGGCTTTTGACGGAAAGGTATCGTTATCAACATTGTATTAATAACGGTTCAACCTTTTACCTGTTGCCATGGTAAATCCATTTTGAAGATGCTTGTTGATAACTGCATATTTCATTTATGAAATGTGTCAGTTGCAGATCAAAATCGCTTTCCTGAAAAGGAAACCTTTTGGAGGATGCTTACAACATCCTGACGATTTTGTATAACCGACAAACAAGGTTTGCGGGTTATTCGATCCATGTTTGGATTGAAATAAGCATAAGGTTCTTGGAACTGTCGTTTTGAAAAAATCACAATGGTTTATGATTTGACTCAAAACGAAATAATTCTTGTGTAAATAAGGAGGTTAGTGGGAGGGCACTGACAATGAAATTCCCATAAAGCAATCGGTGAAAGCTTGGCTTTCATAAGAAATTCTCCGTAGAATTCTGGGGAGTAACAACCTTTATTCAAGGAATAAAGATCTACTGGGATAGATTTGGAGTTGTTAACACTCTGGGAAATTGTACATTTAAAATGTACTTGTATTGGTGTCTCATACGCTTCGAGCATATGGAGTCACAATCAGGTCAATCCAAGTGATAGTCACTGGATTGAAGATTAAGAACATCTGTTAGTATCTGAGAGAACTAAAGATGCTGTCTTAAATTATGGAGTAGGAGAACTTGAAGTGACTAGGATCACTGTTGCAAGTTTCCAAACCGGTAAATACTGCGGTACTATAAAGTTTGAACACTGGGACAGTGAGCTGGAAATCTTCCGAGCAAGATAACTATTGCCGAATAAACAACAAATGCGGATTATTGCTGCAGCTGATGCAGCAATAGAAGCCATTTGGATCGAAAATAAATCTAATTAGATTAGATATAGTTCTTTTAGCAGCTGAGCTAGGCGTCAGCATAGGCTAAGGAATTAAAGGTCTCATCGACGATCCAGATATATACTTCTATATCATCTGATTCGTTCGGATCATACATCGTGGCGATGTGATGATCGTGTAAATCGCGTGAGACGATAATTAAGCAAATCCGCTGACGAAAATCTTTTCTCAGCAATTTGAGCGAACCGTACATAGTTCGGGTGTGGGACACTCGAGTGACTGGCTATGTGCCAAGTGGGAGATTGTTGGACAAAATGACCCATAGCGTCACTATTTGCACAGATCATTGTGTTGTTGTAGCAAATTAACTATGTGACAAGGAAATTGCACTCTCATCATTGTGATTAGATCACCATAGATATATAAATGAAGAGAGGTCCCTATGATTAGTTCCTGGATTGAGAATGATATGAGACAGTATCAGTCCACGAAGGATTAATCATTAAATATCCCTAGCCGGAGTATTATCGAGACAGGACATCGATAATGCGGAATAGGCTAGTATTGCACTTGTGCGCGTTGTGAGGGCACGACCGCATAGTTCTCATATATTTAAGTATTGGATACTTATGCAAGTGCGATAGGAGGTTGTGTTTCACCGATGGTACGGGAAACAGCTTCGCTCTGGATAGACCCCCGGAATCCCATTGGTATTATGACTATGTGTCTATGGGAGGCCGAAATCAGGGTAGGTGTGTATGGTCTTAACCTGAGACTTACATCGCTAATACTTACGATAATCGATAGACTTTCGTCTTGGTGGTACAGGGCTTTAACCGGTTCTGCGTACACCACTTCTGGGTTTATCAGAGAGTCGTAGTGTATTGGGTGTGATGTCAAGACGGAAGTATCACTTCAGTTATTGTGGAGATGATGTCACGCAGGATACGGTACTAGTGTTCTTGAGTGATGCGCATCCAATCATGATATTATGACCAGGTCATGAATATATGATTATAGAGACTAGTTACCAGACATCCGACATGTGCTTCGGACGGGGCAGACACTTATCCAGCCCCAGCCCTAGCACGTGACTATCCGATACTGGGCCGATATACACAATACTACGGTATACTACGCTTGATACAGATCTATATATTCCTGTAAGAATATTTCTGGAGAATTGGGTAGGCATGGCGCTTTGCTAGAAGCCAACCTTGTCTTGTAAATCGGTATAACGTAGTACGAGGTACTTACGTGTTCAGATAGTCCGACGACCGTATTTACTGCCAACATATCCGGAGATCTCATGGGTCGCTTCCTGAAGATTCACCGATGACGTATGACTCGCACTGTGATTAATCTGGGATTAATTAGTAAAGAGAGAAGATTAATTTCTAGAGAGAGAAAATTAATCTGGGATTAATTGCGGAGATATTTTATCTGGGATAAAATATTAATTAAAGAGAGAGAACGATTAATTTGGAATTAATCGATAAAATAATATATTCGATATATTATGCGAAATTAGATTTCGACGCGGAATTGAAATTAGATTTTAATTCGGGCGAACGAATTAATTTAGCATTAATTTGTTAGCGACGTGAATAGTGAATTCGCTAGGCGTAATCATTTAATTACGACGCGACGGAAAATTTGTTAATTTGGAATTAACGAACCCGAGCCCGAGAGTGATTGCGAGCGCATTCGCATTTCGATTCGAGTGCGGCACGCAAGTCACATCAAGCGTCAAATCGCTAGTCGCATCAATCGTCAAGTCACTTGTCACTTTGAGTGATGTGACATGACATGTTGTCACTTTATTAAAGTGGATGGATTTGATGTGAAAAGTTGGATTTGAGTTGGTGAAAAGCTTTTAAAAGACTTTTGCTTTATGACTTTTGAATTAAAAGTAGTGTATATCATTTATTTAATTTACTTGGTAAATAAAATAATATATATATACTAAAAGGCTTTTCTCTCTCCTCATGCAAGACTTACGGTTTTAGAGGCTTTTGGAGCCAAAAACCCTTCACCTCTCTCACGGTCTTCTTGGCTGATTCTTCTTCATCTTTTCTTCTGGTTTTGACCGAGCAAATGAGAAGCAAGGAAGAAGATGTGGTGCTAGCACACACTTGGGTTATACTATGGTGATAGGGAAAAACGAATTTGTGAGCTTGGAATTAATTTTTGAAGCTTGAAGCTTGGAGCTTCCATGGAGGTCTTCAATGGCCGAATCTTCAAGGAACAAGATGGACCAAAACCGAGCAGCCCCCTGTCAAATATAGCTACTGCCGAGCTTCATGGAGGAGGCCAAAACATTTTTGTTCTTCTTTGCATCAAAACTGAATTCAATGTGAGTATATTTCGCACCTCCTATGTTGTGTATTCATGCGTTTTCTTGCTTGATTTGTTGATCTTTGGACCTATATTAGAACTCAACAACTAGGACTCCCCACTCAAGAGTTCGAGCGACCAAGTGAGCGCACCTTTTTTATACCTTAAGGTACGTGCCAACGAGTTATGGGCATGACTAACTTTCAAATGGATTTCCTATTGTAGATTCCCCATGGGGAGGGTGGAGCGAACTCTCTTAAATACCCAAGCCTCTTAGGCTCTTATCACCTTGGTGACAGGAATAAACAACAAGTCGTCTAAATTAGTCTGTCACAGTGAGCTGCTGGTAATGATTATCTAGGTGCCTTCACAGCTTTTCCTTGTAGAAAGGTAGTGAATGAAGGAAGACACCAAAACATTACCTAGCTTTAATAATGCCTTTGATTAAACCTCTTCAACCCACGGTAGACACAGTTAACTAAAGCACAAATCACAATCATTACAAGACATTATTTCGGGGCCAATTCTCTATCCCTAGTGGAGTCGCCAGACTGTAGGACACAGAAAAATCGGTGACGCTGTTCAAGGCTCGCGGCCTGGTTGGGAGTATGAAGTAGCCCGCGGGGGACTAAACCGGGGAACTAAAAATGGAGTCGCCACCCGGTGTGAACCAGGAAAATGGTTTAAGGCCGCACTCACCCCTCGCAAGGGAAGACCTCAAACTGTTGGGTTCGAAATGGTCCCTTACTTATGCCACTTGTAATGAAAGGATTTATGCAATAGTATAAACCAAATCTCATACAACACATACCAGATAATTTAAGGAACATGCAAGTTTGCACAGCCATAATCGTAAATGAAAAAATGAAGGCAATATACATAATTCATGAACCTATTAAACAATAAAGTGCAATAATGTAACTAATAGTAACCATAAAGGCATTAATATAAAAGCTAGCACACAATCTCATGAGCATATCGAATCAATAAATGCGAAAATATAAATGGATGATAATTTCCTAAGCGTAAATAATGAAATGATATGACTAATCATATGGTGCAAAATAAATGATCAAAGAAGCAGACATGCATGAAATGTGATGAAAAAGAGTCTGTGCACTGTATCTGCGTTCGTATAGAGTTCGGAAACGCATTCGAACGGGGTAAGACCTGATGCATGATAAAATAAAATAGATGCACGTTCGAGTAGCGTTCGTAAACGCATTTGAATGGAATGAGGCAGAATGCATACGTTCGTCTAGCGTTCGTAAATGCGTTCGAACAGAATGAGGCAGAATGCATAAGTTTGTGTAGCGTTTGGAAATGCGTTTGAATGAGATTGCCAAAATGGCATCTGAAATGACATAAACATATACAACATGGATAAACAAATACACGATGTAGGACCTCGTATGCCCGATTAAACATATTTCACATTCAATCGAGTGTACTTCGTCTGGCACGACAAAACATATTAAGGTAAAGGTAGCCTTTAGGCATTTCCCTCGAATAAAGGACCTTTAACCCACCTTAGTTAGCCAATGCGCATTAGATTACAATGTATGAATAAATAAATAAATAATATGGGACCTTGTATGCCCGATTAAACACATTTCCCATTCAATCGAGTGTATTTCGTCCGGCGCGGCAAAATGTTGTGGCAAAGGTAGCTCTTAGGCTTTTCATCCCTCAAGGTGGAGGACCTATAATCCAACTTGATTTGCCATGCGCATTTCATTACAAGCAGAAATAAGTAACATGTGGAAAGTAAATAACATACTAACGACTAAATCATGCTTAAAAATAAATAACTTACTAACGACTAAATCATGCTCAAACATAAGGTTGGATGAAACAAAATATTTGTGTCTCTCAAGTGGTACGTGGAGTTGTTTCCCAAGTACAAACTGCACTACCGTCCATTCGGATTCGGCTACGGAATTACGTATGGGTTTCCATCCGATATACCACAAGAGAGAACACATATTCCATTCATCCCAAAGTCATATCATACACCAATCCACAATACTTATGCGAGATATGCAAGGGTAAATGACATAATAAAAGGCGCGGTAAAACATCGTGGTAAAGGTAGCCTTCAGGCATTTCCCTCGAATAGAGGACCTTTAATCTACCCTAGTTAGCCCATGCGCATTATATTACAATGCATACAAATGAATGAGACAATAATGTGGAACTCCGTATATCCGATTAAACATATCTCACATTCAATCAAACATACTTCGTCTGGCGCGGCAAAACGTTGTGGCAAAGGTAGCCCTTAGGCTTTTCATCCCTCGAAGTGGAGGACCTTTAATCCAACTTGATTTGCCCATGCGCATTACATTACAATGCATAAATAAGTAACATGCAGAAAGTAAATGGCAGAATAAAAAATGTGAATAGTAGATGAACAAGATTAAATAAAGTGAAACACGTGCTGTTTTCTCAAGTAGTACATGGAGTTGTTTCCCAAGTACATACCGTATTACCGTCCATTCGGATTCGGCTACGGAATTTATGTCTGGGTTTCCATCCGATATACCACGAGAGACGACACATATTCCATTCATCCAATAGCCATAGCATACATTAATCAACAATACCTATGCGAAGAAATATTGGCAAAATAACAGAAATAAGCGGAAATAAATAAAAAAAAGGGTGTCCTCAGGTCTAACCTCTTAAGTCGTCTCTCGAAAGTGTGCTACGCGGTTGTTTGAAGGGTTGATGCTCCGCAACTCCTCCGGTTCACTGGTTCAACATTTTCCTTCACTGTTTCGTTGTTTGGGCTGCTGTTTTACTCTGTTTTTGCTGTATTTTTTGGTCATTGTGTTTGGTTACTGTTTACGATATTCGGGGGCTGTTTTGGTGCTGTTTTGGAAGATTTTTGGACTATTTTCATTGCAGTTTTTGATGTTCTGGTCGTGCAGTTTTTTGGGACTATTTTATGGTAATTTATGGGTGATTTTCAGGGACTTCTTCACGCTAATATAAGGGATGTTCATGGGCTTTGGCATGAAAGGAGGGTTGTTTGTGAAGAGTTATGGCGTGAAGTAGTGGGTTGTTAAATGAAGGGTTTTGCACGTGAAATGAGGGCTGCATTCTACATCATACACCAATCCACAATACTCATACACCAATCCACAATAATTATTATTGGATGTGATTTAATGGGCTTGGGCTAGGTGGGCGTGTGGCTTTGGTTTTGGGCTAGGTGGGCGTGTGGCTTGGTTTTGGACTAGGGATGTATTTTAAAACAGAGTCCAACAAGCAAACCTGAAGCTAAACAAGCGTATTAAATCCAATAAGATGTCAATTCCTGACTCTTCCCTTCTGACGTCCATTTCTGGCGACTTCCATAATTTAAAGAGGTAGTGTCTCCATGTGAGACTCATCATCGAGACTTACATGCAAAAATATAGTGCCTACAGTCGCCCCCACTTTGATGGGACTTATACAGTGTGTGACAATGACAATCCTATCTAAGTTATGCAATGCATTTTTACTTACCTGGCTCGCCAGCTGCCACCTGACTTGCCTAATGCTTTGAGTTGAGTTGATTTGGTTGTGCCATACCCAGCGTGCTAAACCCCATACCCGAGGTGTCGCAGTTGCGTCTCCATACCCAGAGTGTCGCAGTAGTGTCCCGGAGAGCCATACCCGGCATGCTAAACCCCATACCCATGGTGTTGTGGTTGTGTCCCCATACCCTGGGTGTCGCAGTAGTGTCTCCATACTCGGAGTGCCATACCCGGCATGCTAAACCTCATACCCGAGGCATCGCTGTAATATCTCCATACCCGGAGTGTGCCAACACGGCATGCTAAACCCTATACCCGAGGCATCGCGGTTGTGTCTCCATGTTGGACAATTATGACCCATAGCTGTTAGACAGTAATGACCCATAGCGTCACTATTTTGTAAATGATATTGTATTATGTACAAAATTAACTATGTAGTAATGAATTGCCTTTTACCGTTTTGTAATT
>SKCR01013918.1:0-11139 GCA_019454045.1 Zanthoxylum bungeanum
ATCCTTGACCCATTAGCTATGGAGCGTAGTCAACTCTTAATTGCAGCCATTTTTGATGGCACGGAATATTTGCATTGGAAGGTTCGCATGAGAGCGTTCCTTAAGTCCTTAGATGAGAGGGTCTGGATGACTGTTGAATACGGGTGGAAACCTCCCGTTGTTACTGTTGATGGGGTTACTACCCCTAAAGATAAATTGACATGGACCAAGGACGAATTTGATGCTAGCAATAGGAACAGTAAAGCTGTTAATGCCATACATGGTGCTGTCTGTTCTGCTGAGTTTAGGAGAATCTCAATGTGTGAGATAGCCAAGGATGTTTGGGACATCCTGCAGACTGTGCATGAGGGCACATTGTCTGTTAAAAATAATAGACTCCAGGATTTAGCTACTAGGTTTGAGGTCGCCAGAATGAAAGAAGATGAGACATTTGATGAGTTTTAATGCTGAGATTACGATATTGTTAACTCTAGTTTTAACCTAAGTAGACTATACCTACAAATAGGATAGTTAGAAAATCCTAAGATCCCTCCTGATAAATTCCTACCCAAGATTACCGCCATCGAGGAAAGCAATGACCTCGATAAGCTTGATTTAGAAGAACTCGTAGGAAAACTGCAAGTTTATGAGAAGAAACTTCCTGGGTATCAAAAGCCAAAACTATAGCGATGAAGATCGTAAAGAAGTTGTTCATGATCCATCTAGTGATGATGATACCTTTACGGATCGTGATTTGGCCTTGTTTGCAAATAAGTTTAAGAAATTTCTTAAACTTAAGAAGAGTGGCCATAGCAGTAATAGGGATAGGGAGGATGAGCCTAGAGAGATTAGGCATAGCAGGAGTGAGTCTAGAGAGGATAGGGATAGTAGATCCCGTGGTGCCCAGTGCTATGAATGTGAAGGATATGGGCACGTTAGATCTGAGTGTCCCACATACCTTAGGGCTAAAGGCAAGAAAGCCATGGCAGCATCCCTTAGTGATTCTGAAGTGATGATTCTCCTAAAGGCAATTATTTGCTTTTACTGCTAGTGTGATTGATGAGAGAGAGATTGTTGTTAATGATGCTGATTCAGAAGTATCTCTTGATGAGTCTGTAGATGAGGAAAGTCTTCAAGTAGCTTATGTTGAACTGTTTAATGAGAGTTTAGCTATTAAGAAGACTAATATAGAGGTCAATAAAAGGCTGAAAGCTGTTGAGCTAGAAAAGAATGAAGCTCAAGCCAAATTTGAGCAGAGCCTTTTGATGGTAGATGACCTGGAGGAGAGAAATAGAAGTCTAATTAATAGGGTCCAAATATTAGAAACTGAACTTGAAGATACTAGAACCCAATTGTCTGTATTTTCTAGTAAGAATAAAAATGTGGACCGTATGTTAGGAATTATTTCTGAGTCTAACTGTGATAAGGCTTCTTCTTCCAAAGTTGTGTCTGTAGCAGCTAAACATGACTTAGGGAAGAAACCTGTTGAGTGTAGTCATGTTATTCCTCCATTTATTCCTCGTCCTGTGACCCAACCTCGATCTAGAGGTGCTGTGGGTAACCTCGCTCTCGTCTGAGATTTGTGCCTGTGTGCCACCACTGTGGCAAGGCTGGACATATTAGGCCTAAGTGTTTCATATTGCACAAGCAAAAGAGAAGGCCTAAGAGTGTGTCTCCTAGATTTGATTCATCAATCTAATGTCTCAAGTTTTTGCACTAACCAAACAAGCTCAATTTTTGAGTGAGAAACTTGTTTTGTTGTCTGGGAACTCTCATGTGGAAGAGGTTTCTAGAAATGTTTGGGTGAGGAAGCAAGATGATTTCACATCTACTTATGCATGTCCTGATGGATATGATGAGAGTGCACTTCGGTGTAACTCTGCTTAAAAGATGCATTTGTATTTTCCCATTGCATGTGTGGTGCGTGTGTTTTATGTTTTTGCACGTTTATTTTGTTTTCACAGCATATGGGTGTGTGTGTGTGTCTTGTTTTTGTTATATGTCCCTTGGTATATAGGATGGAAACCCGGACATAAATTTCATAGCCGATTCCGAATAGACGGTAGTATGATCTGCACTCGGGATACAACTCCACGTACCATTGGATGTTTTGCAAGCCTGTTTATGTCTTTATTTTTATTTGTTAAAATCTGAAAATTCAAAAAAATAGAAAATGAAAAAGACAAAATTATTTTTTTTTCTTCGGCTTGTTAGAGCATGAAAAGCTTATATATGTGATCCTGGTATGTAGGATATATGATTATGCATGTATGATATGCTTTTATTTTTCTTGATGCTCTATATGCATGAGTGTGTGTGATAAAAACTTTGGTATATATTGTGCTTGCACTTTCACATACACGTTTTTATTTTGTCAAGGCTTGGTCGCATGTATGAGTTTTTGGAATGACAATCTAATCTCTTCCATGCTTTGTTTGCTTAATAGTATGACCTTTGACTAGATGACCTTGCTATCCCCTTGTAAAAGCAAAAAAAAAAAAAATGAGACTCAAGTGCAAAAGAGCCAAAATGGCCAAATTCAAAAGATAAGGGCAAAAACCCTTCACTCGAAAGAGTTATTAAATATGAGCTCATGATATTTCTGGGGTAAATAATATAGCATGCAACCAATGTTGCTTATTTTCAGGTCCTAGTGGTGATGGGTTTGAACACATATTTTGTGGACTTGGTTTGTTTCGAGATGGATTTCTTTGGCTGTGTCCATCTCATAAAATAAGGTCTTAAGCCTTGATTCGTTATGCACTTTATTTTTCCACGCAAGTGCTTTATATGCTTTGGTGTTTATGTCATATGCATAAGTGTTATATTTAGCCACTTTTAAAATGATGCATATTGTTTCATGTCATAAACAGCTGAATACTGACTGGGTATCATTGTATCAGCTTGAAATGCTGTTTCAGTCAGTTTCTGACAGGATTTTTATTTATCTCAGTATGTGACTGTGTGTGCTTCATGTTATTGCATACCTATTTTTTTTTCTTTCCTGTGCACCTTTCTGAGTTTTGGTTTGCTTCCCGTGTCTTATTTTGCTAACTTTATGTGCCTGTTAGTGAGGGGGAGTAATTCCTGTTTGTTTATGCTCTTGATGTGTTTTCTCATGTTCTCCTGTTATTTTTCCTGTTTCTTTTTATCCTTTGTCATTTCATGACAAAAAGGGGAGAGTAATATATTAAGGGGAGAGCCTTAATATATAGGAGGGAGCAGTAGAATATCCTTTAGATATCTCCATTTTAAGGGGAGTTAAGATTAAGGGGGAGAATGATTTCTACTTGTACATGTATGAGATTTTTACCTGCTTTATGTTCTATTTGATTATCCCAATGCTTTTCACGGTATATTGTTGTTTGTGGATGTTTCAGGTAGCAGGTATGTTGCTGCGGTGGCATTAATCTCAAGACTACTTTGTTAGGTGTTAGATCGAGTCCATTTGTAATAAGTCACTGTTTTGATGGTTGACAGTTGACTATTTTCTTTTTGGGTCTATTACCGTAGTCTTTGTATTAGGTAGTGTTTTGTCACGGAATGCCAAAGGGGGAGATTGTTAGTTCCATTTTTATTGGCTTGTGTCCGTGACAAAACAAGTTCAATTGAGTTGTAATCTTTCATGAAGATCTTTGTGCAATTGGACTGGTTTCTGGCTGCTGTGCATCAGTCATACGTTCGTGGTGCGTTCGTTGCAGTGTTCGAACGGTTGGCGTTAGTGTCACATTCTCTATTGGGTTCGAACGGGCGTATTCCAGAGAGCAAACGTTCGAGGCACGTTCTTGTGGGGTTCGAACGGGAGCATTCCAGAGAGCTCACGTTCGTTGTGCGTTCGATTTACGTTCGAACGAGTCTTCATAGAAAGGGCGCGTTCGTGTAGCGTTCTAGTAAGCGTTTGAACGCGACTGCGATCTGAACGCGTTTTTGGCCTGCAAAACCCTAGGTTTTCACCCTACCTATAAATATAACACTTAGCCGCCATTCCCCATTAGTTGAAAGAGTTGAAACATTTTTCCCTTGAGCCAAATCTCTCAAAGCTTTCAACTCTCTTTGAATCCACCATTGAAGACTTCTTCATCTTCTTGTCTTCTTCATTAATGGTGTGATTCCTTCTTTGATAAACCTTCAACACAACATAACCCAAAATCCCTAATCCTTTAGAGTTCTATAGGAGGAGTTTTGGTAGTCGGAGTTCCGGCGTTCAGAGGTGATACAATCTACTCAGAGACTTCAGAGGTTCTGAAGAAAACCGTGGGTCGCGAGATTGAGGAGTTCCTTGAGTTCTTGCAGTATAGAGGTACTTGAGTCGGTGGAGTTGCCACCATAGGTCTTGACCATCGCTGTAAGTTTTTCTCGATATAGTGGATTGGGCTGGTAGCCGATATACCCGGAGTGGTTTTTTACTCGGAAGAGTTTTCCACTTCGTCACCAAAATTACTTGTGTTGATTTTGTGTGGTTTGATTATATTTGCTGCTTTAATTATTGTTATTGTTTTTACATTTGCAGCTTATTATTTTAGTTGGTTGATTTGTTAAATTGCCTGTTGCAGTTCCATAGTATCAGTAACAGGACTTGT
Source organism: Zanthoxylum bungeanum (assembly GCA_019454045.1). NCBI lineage: Eukaryota > Viridiplantae > Streptophyta > Magnoliopsida > Sapindales > Rutaceae > Zanthoxylum > Zanthoxylum bungeanum. Next base: position 4,560 of record SKCR01013918.1, read on the forward strand.
CCTGCTTATTGTTTGTAATTCCGCATAGGGTCAGAACTTAGGATAACCCTGAATTTTCAGAATTACTAATGTCGTAATATCACTGAATACAAATATCATATTTATTAAGAAATAATAATATACATGCAATAGAAAATGAGTAATAATAACGAGTGCGACATTTATTAAGGATCCATTTTATAAAAAAATTCACATCATTTTTATTGGAAATGTAAAAAAATTTCAAAATATTAATTATTTTTTTCTTTTTCCCATTGAAAATTAATACAAGAAAACTGCGAAATAGAGACGGATTTTTCCATCTCTATTACGTCGTCTTGGATGTCAGATTAAAGACAATCTCATGGGCATTGCTTTTGAAGGGTCTCTTCCAACGGCAAGGTAGCAAAAAGAATTTTGTCTCATTCAGTGCTTGTATCACCTTCATAAACTTTGTTGCTCCAATAGTTCCTGAAAAGAAAGAAAGAAAATCAGGAGGTCTCGTATAGTGGTTGACTTGGAATGGAAGTTCCATTCTGTCAAGTTTATGGGTGATATCTTTAATTTCTACTCCTGATACAGCGATGTTTCCCATGAATGCACTGAATCTTCAATAAGGTCAGACATTTGCTTCTCATTTTGCTCGGATTCTTGCTCCACATTTTCTTCACATATATATTTTAGGATTTCTGCATTCAATTCTTCATCTGTCATCTGTGAAATGCATGCACCATAAGTGTCAACTTGAGGATGTAAAAATGTGTCTGTTTTTAGGTCTTCATCCTCTGATATGACTGGCTCAGGTAGCTATTCTTCAAACATATGTGCAATAAAAGCTCCAAGGTCTTCATTTTGAGGATACGGAATTCCATCCTCAATTTTTATTAGTGCAATTGGTACAAATAACTCTGCTTCTTCATCCTCGTCAGAGTCCGAATAATAAAACTCAATTGAGACTTTGCTGGTTTGGGCTCCTGAATTGATACATCAGATTCTGATACTGCTCAACCCTTTCCTCTGCTAAAATGTCATCATGAAATGTTTGGTATTCGAAGGCTTCGTCAGTGTCATCTGAAAATGGTCATTGAGGTATGTAGCTCTGGTTTTCTGTTAATTGTCTCGTTTGTTCTGTCAGTCTCTGAATGAATGTTGATTGTCTCTGAATACTTTCTAGTTGATTTTGGTATGTTTCAAGCATTGTATACAACTTTTCGTCTTGTTTCTTGAACCAATCTTTGAGCATGTAAACCATCTGATCTTCCTCTAATGGTTCTGATTCTTGATGAAAATCGAAGGTAGATGGTGGATAAGATGGAAAGTATGATGGTTCTTCGTACCTTGAATGATTCCAATAATTCTGCCACTCTGAAAGGTATATACATTGATCGCTCGGGTGGTTACCATCACAAATTACACGTCTCCCCAATTCGTTCTGTTGAGAAAATGTAGTATCGATCTCACGATGACTTAATTCCTACTGTTGTTATTAATTATTGATACTATTTATTTACAAGTATCTAATTATAGGGAGAAAAGAATGATTGCTAGATTGGTTGGTTGAATGTGGATTTGATAAATAAAATACTTAAAGACATAAAATAAAATACTAAGAAAAATAACAAAAGACTCAAAGATCTAGGGTTGTGACTCCACACAATATTATTTAAAAAGATGAATTGATTCTCTTATATATGTGTAGGACACAGAAATCGGCGACGCTGTTCTAGGCTCGCGGCCTAGTTGGGAGTACGAAATAGTTCACGGGGGAACTAAACCGGAGAAATAACATGGAGTCGCCACACAGTGTGAACCGGGAAAATGTGATTTAAGGCCGCACTCACCCCTCGCAAGGGAAGACCTCAAACCGTTGGGTTTGGAATGGTCCCTTACTTACGTCACTTGTGATGATATGATTTGTGCAATAAATTAACCGAATCTACTCAACATGTATGCTCAATGGTCACTTAGGTCTAATATGCATTCATTAAAATAACTCATAATCTAAATTTGCATGCTCGAAAATAAGTCTTTAAACGGCAAACACGCAATATCATACAATGAGCACATTGATCCATTAAACCAAAATAAACAAATAACTATTTAAACATAATCATAAACTAAACAAAATATCATGCATAAAATAACGTAATCATGCTTTGAAAATAAATAATAAACTAGGCTAACTCATGCTTAAATAACAAATAAATAATCTACGAACTACAACATGCTCACACACAAGTTTGGATGAGACGAAATACATGTCTCTTAAGTGGTACGTGGCGTTGTATCCCGAGTACAAACCGCACTACCGTCCATTCGGATTCGGCTGCGAAATTTACGTCCGGGTTTCCATCCTATATACCACAAAATGGAACACATATTCCGTTCATCCAACAATCACATCATGCCTCAAACGACTCTCATGCGATAATATTTTTAAAATAAACAAAATAAACGAAAGATAATAAATAAAAGGGTGCCATCAGGTCTAAACTCTTTTGTCGTCTCACAAAAGGGCGTTACACGGCCGTTGGAAGGGTGGATGATCCGCAACTCTTCTGGTTTACTAAATCAACATCTTTCCTCACTGTTTTGCTGTTCGGGCTGCTGTTTTCACTCCGTTTCACTGCTGTTTTGCTGCTGTTTTTAGACCACTGTTTTTGTTGTTTAAGGGACTGTTTTGGGCATTTTTAAGGGGGTATTGGCTGATGTTTTTAGGCGGTTTTGGGGGGTTTTATGCAATTTTTTAGTGCAGTTTCAGGGTATTTTCTGGACTGTTTAAGGGGACTGTTTTGGGCAGTTTTTCTGGACTGTTTGGCGTTGATTTATTGGCTGATGTGTGATGGGTTCACGTGTGGCAGTGTGTGGTCAAAGAGAGGGCTGCGTTAATGGCGTGAATGTGCTATGTGGGGCTAGGTGACGAGAGAGTTGGCTTGTGGCGTGAGGTTGGCTTGTGTGGATTGACTATGCGTGAAGGTTTGTGCGAATGGCAGGTGGCGTATGTTGGCTATTGGCGTGAGGCAGGCTTCTTGAGGCTAGTGGCGTGTAGGGTTTTTGATGCTTGTGCTAGTGGGCTGGTGTTTACTGTGCGTGTGAAGATTGTGAGATTTGAGATTAGTGTGGTTGCGTGCGTTAACTGGGCACTATGTGGGATTCGTTGTTGTTCTTTTGTTTAATCAGTTTGTTTGTTTGTTGAGGGTTGGCCGAGTGGATTGAGTGTGTTCGTGGGGGGAGATGGAGAGAGGCGAGAGGCTTGGGTCTGTATTAGGGTTATTTTCTTTTGTCTTTTTTCGTGAGAATGAGCCAACCATGGTTTGAAAGGTGGGGTTAAGGGTTCTTTATATAGGCCAAGGGATGGGTAATCCTTATTTGGGTAGGAAATGAAGATTGTGTAATTAGGGGGAAGATTTAATTAGTTTATTATAAGGAATGATTTCTTTAATTGGGAATGTGATTTATTTTAATTAGGAATGTTATTTATGGAATTTAATTTGGATATTTTAATTTAAGTTTAATTTTAATTGGTTTTATTTAGTTTAGGAATTTAATTTAATTTAAGTTTAATTTTAATTGGTTTTAATTTAATTTGTGACATGCATTTTAAATGTTTTAATTATTTTGGATTGGACTTGGTGTGTGATTTTAAGGATATGTGGGCATGGTTTGTGTTTTACGGGGGTTTGGGCTAAGGTTGTGCTTTGAAACGGAGATCCAACAAGCGAGTCCGAAGCTAATCCAACGAGTTAAATCCAACCAAGTGTCAATTCTTGACATTTTCCCTTCCAACGTCTGTTTCCAGCGGCTTTCACAATCAAAGAGGTAGTGTCTCCATACGAGACTCATCATCGGGATTTATATGCAAAAATGCAGTGCCTACAATATGTGTAATAAATTAGTTTGCTAACCTGGAACACGAGAATATGCAAAAGCCTCTGTCGATGGTCAGATGCAAATACCCAATATAACCCAATTGAACCATATGTCTATGTCAACCAAATTACCTGGATTCATTAAGATTAAGTTCTAATTATGGCTACCCCCGCCCGACGGGTATATGTCTATCCTGTAAGTAAATCTATTAAAGGGTTATCTATCATCAAGGAAGATCGTGAGCTATTGAATCTAAGGCTGAAACCTAAAATCCCTTCGTCAAGTACATTTTAAGTTTACCAAATCAATCTTATTGGTGATCAGGTAACAAGAAGCATTAAACTTAAGACTCAATAAACAAACTAAAGAATTACCCAATACAAAGAAAATCAATTATTAAGTTTATGAATATTGTGTTTCATCACTTCCCTATAATAAAAATAAAATGTTGGGGGTGGGGATCCACCTTTATTATTTCTAATTTAGAAATCTCCTTTATTATAATATGGAATTTATCAGTGATATTACCAACCGACCATATAGGCAGTATCCTCATTAAGTCAGATTTTAATTAAGTCCGACCAGCCATAAAAGCGGTATCATTATTTGTCCATAAACCAGCCATATAGGCGGTAATCATCTGTCACCTAAAGATCGGCCATATAGGCGGTGTCACATTATGTCAAATAAATAAAACCAGCTATTAAGGCGGTAAACCTTTTAGTTTGAATTATAATTTCCATATTATAATTAAGAGAGATTAATCTAAATTAAAATAATAAAAATTTTACCCTTCCCCCAGCGGAAATCTAACTACTAAACATAAAAGAAAAGAGAAGAAAAAGAAACTACTACTATTACTGAAAATAAAAATGCATAAATTAAATTACTAAAAATAAACACACAAGATGCAATCCTTAATTTTCTTACAAAAACCTAAAGAAAACATTAGAATTACAAATGAAATGACTTGGTATTTATAGAAAAATCTAAAGGCTTCCACCAATTTCTCCACCGATTGCTCCACCAAACATGGCATCAAACATGACACCAAACATGACATCAAACATGGCACCAAACATGTAAGCATGTTTAGTGGAAGTTTGACAATTTTTATTTTTTTATTTTATTTTTTATTTTGAAAATGACTACAATATTTACTCAAAATACACTGCATTGGTCATCAATTTCGATCATGGAAACTTCAGAATTCGAAATTATTTTGACTTTCAAAGTTGTAGATCTTCGGGTCTTCTTCAATCTGCAACTTGAATCAGCTCAATCGGTATCGGATGAAAAAGTTATGGCCAAAATACAAAACTTGCGCAAAATTGGAATTTAGGACTACATTTCGTGACGTGTACAGTAAATTTTCGTTTTTGACCTTTTTTTCCTCCGAATTTCATCGTTTTAGCCCCGAGTTGATTCCATTAAGTCCCAATATTATTTTTATCTGAAAAAAAAACACAATTCATAAAACTCGAGAAACTATACAAAATATTAGGTTAAATGAGTGGGAAATAGTGATATAAATATCACTCATCAATTCCGTCGTTATTTAAAGATTATGTCGCTATTTAGCGACTATTTAGCGACGATATATTCCGTCTCTAAATAGCGACGGAATATGTCGTCGCTATTTGCCTTTCTATGTCTTTTTAAAAAATAAAATGGTCATTCTTTATATTTTTAAGAAATTAAATTTATTTTAAACAACATTATTAATATTAGTAAAATTAAATTTATTTTTTATATTTTTAAGACTTAAATTTATTTTAAGCAATAATATTATTTTTAAGAAATTTTAGCAAGAGCTCAGCACCAAAATGTAGCTTCTTCAGTTACATTTATGTCAGAGAAACACAAAAACAACACAAACCCGGTCAATTCTCAGCAAGAACATCCCCAAAGCCTATCAATAACCTTATATTTTCACAAACCCAGTTCTGCTCCCATGAAAATAAACCCTAAAACCACTTCAGAACAAGCACTAAATTCTCAGCCTATAACTACCTAACTTCCTAATTAGGTCAATCTCTCCAATTTTGTTGTCACAAAATCAAAACTCTTTATTAGTATTTTTAATTACCAGTGCAAAACACAACAATCCATATAGAAAAAAAGAAAAATAAGAAGATGGATCAAGTTTACATGGCTTCTTTGTGTGAGTGTGAGACAGAGGGTGAGGAGGAAGAGTGAGACTGAGATTTAGAGGGAGACCTCACCGAGAGTGAGAGTGAGAGAGGGGGTGGTGAATTTGAGAGAGGCAAGGAAATTTGAGAGATTTAGGGATTTTGGGTGAGAGGGAAGATGAATTGGGTGTGACGGGGAAAAGGACAGGGAAATTTTTTTTATTTAAGAAAACTTAGCGATAGAATTCTATTTCCGTTGCTAAATAGCGACAGAATTAGTATTATGTCGCTATTTAGAGACAGAAATAAAATTTTGTTGCAAAAGTTAGCGACTGAATTCGAATTCTGTCTCTAAATAGCGACGGAATTCGAATTCCGTCTCTAAATAGAGACGGAATTTAGCGACGGAATTCGAATTCCGTCTCTAAATAGCGACAGAATTCGAATTTCGTCTCTAAATAGAGATGGAATTTGAATTCCGTCTCTAAATAGAGATGGAATTTGAATTCCGTCCAATTCCGTCTCAAAAGTTAGCGACGGAATTTGAATTCCGTCTCTAAATAGAGACTTAATTTTTTCCGTCGCTAAATAGAGACAGA
>SKCR01013919.1:0-11088 GCA_019454045.1 Zanthoxylum bungeanum
ACGGCAAAAGGCAATTTCATTATCACATAGTTAATTTTGTACAATAATACAATATCATTTACAAACAGTGACGCTATGGGACATAATGTCTAACACTTGGGACTTGATTGAAACTCAACACTATCCAGAGCGAAGCTGTTTTCTGTTCCATCGATAAAACACAACCTCCTATCGCACTTTCATAAGTATCTTATACTTAAATATATGAGAACTATGCTGTTGTGCCCTCACAACGCGCACAAGTGCAATACTAGTCTATTCCGCATTATCGATGTCCAATCTCGATAATACTACAACTATGGATATTTAATGATTAAACCTTTATGGATTGATACTGTCTCATATCATCTCAATCTGGAACTAATCATATGGAATTTTACCATTTATATATGAAAGTAAATAAATTACAAAACGGTAAAAGGCAATTTCATTACTACATAGTTAATTTTGTACAAAACACAATGTCTTTTCCAAACAGTGACGCTATGGGTCATAACTGTCCAACAATCTCCCACTTCGCCTATAGTCAGTCAATCAAGCATCTAATAGCTGAACTATGTACATGTCGCTCAAACTTTGGCTGAGGAATAGCTTTCGTCAGCGGATCTGCCATGTTGTCATATGATGCGACCTTCTCGACCTTCACATGGCCACGGTGTATCATCTCACGAATCAGATGGAAACATCAAAGAACATGCTTGGATCGTTGATGAGACCTCGGTTCCTTAGTCTGCGCTATAGCTCCGTTATTATCACAATACAATGGAACGGGCTCATCTGCTAACGGAACTACTCCTAATCCATTTAGGAATTTTTGGATCCAAACTGCTTCCTTTGCTGCTTCAGCTGCAGCAATGTACTCCGCTTCTATTGTTGAATCGGCAATAGTCTCTTCCTTGGAAGATTTCCAGCTCACTGCTCCGTTATTCAAACAAAATATGTACCCGAATTGTGACTTGCCGTCGTCTTTGTCGGTTTGGAAACTTGCATCAGTATACCCAGTTACCTCAAGTTCTCCATCTCCATAGATTAAGAAAGCATCCTTAGTTCTTCTAAGATACTTTAGGATATTCTTAACCGGCATCCAGTGACCTTCACCTGGATCGGCTTGATAGCGACTAAACATGCTCAAAGCATATGAGACATCAGGTCGCGTACATATCATGGCATACATGATCGATCCAACTGCCGAGGCGAATGGTATCCGACTCATGTTGTCTCCCTCATCTTGAGTTTTAGGACACATGTCCTTAGATAGATAGACGCCATGTGACACTGGCAACAGTCATCTCTTGGACTGATCCATGTTGAATCTCTTCAACACTTTGTCAATGTACGTGCTCTGGGAGAGTCCAAACAGCTTTCTCGATCTATCCCGGTAGATATTTATTCCCATAATAAAGGCTGCTTCTCCCAGATCTTTCATGGAGAATTTCAATGAAAGCCAAGCTTTCACCGACGTTAGCATGGGAATGTCATTGCCTATAAGTAATACATCGTCAACATAAAGGACAATAAAAGTCAGTGCTCTCCCACTAACCTTCTTGTATACACAAGGATCATCTTTGTTTTGAATGAAATCATATTCTTTTATGATCTCATCAAAATGTTGGTTCCATGACCGTGATGCTTGCTTCAGTCCATAAACGGACCGATTTAACTACAAACCTTGTTTGCAAGTCTGGGCACGATAAAACCGTCAGGCTGTTGCATATAAACATCCTCCGAAAGGTTTTCGTTAAGGAAAACGGTTTTAATGTCCATCTGCCATATCTCGTAATCGAAATATGTAGCAATTGCAAGCATTATCCGAATGGATTTAATCATGGCAACAGGTGACAAAGTTTCATCGTAATCGACACCATGTCGTTGACGATACCCCTTCTCTACAAGCCTAGCTTTGTACGTTTGTACGTTGCTATCCATGTCGGTCTTCTTCTTGAAGACCCATTTGCATCTAATAGGCTTTACGCCTTCTGGTGCATCAACCAATGTCCAAACTTGGTTGGTGTACATGGAATCCATTTCGGACTTCATGGCCTCTTGCCATAAAGTGAAATCAATATCTTGTATCGCTTCCTCATACGTAGCTGGTTCGTTATCCTCAATGAGATTAATATCTCCATGAGGTGAGATCAGAAACCCATACCTCTCAGGTTGTTTCCTGACGCTCTCCGACCTACGCGATCCTTGTGTAATAGAAGATTGTGGTACAGTCTCATCCTGGATGGACTGTTCTTGTTCCGTTGAGGATTCTATACCAATAATAGTATTACTCTGATTTTCATCGAGTTCTACTTTCCTCCCACTAACCACTGCATTTAGGAATTCTTTCTCAAGGAAAACCGCATGTAGAGCAACAAATAATTTGTTCTCTCGTGGGTGATAGAAGTAATATCCTTTGGTTTCCCTAGGATATCCTACGAATAGGCATTTATCCGATTTGGGCTCAAGTTTGGTACCTTCAAAACGTTTGACGTATGCCCAGCATCCCCAAATCTTCAGGAATGAGAAACTCGGTTTCTTTCCTGTCCATATCTTATATGGTGTCTGTTTTACAGACTTTGACTGAACCTTATTCAAAATAAGAATTGCACTGTTTAATGCATATCCCCAGAAGGAAATAGGTAGCTCAGTGCGACTCATCATAGACCTAACCATGTCCAACAAAGTTCGGTTTCTCCGTTCAGACACACCGTTTAATTGCGGTGTTCCAGGAGGAGTCCACTGTGAAAGAATACCATATTCTTTCAAGTAATCTAGAAACTCATTGCTCAAGTATTCGCCACCACGGTCCGACCGTAATGTCTTTATACTCTTGCCGGTCTTTTTTTCAACTTCGTGTCGAAACTCTTTGAATTTCTCAAAAGTTTCCGACTTGTGCCTCATAAGATACACATCCATAACATGATGCATCATCCGTAAAGGTTACGAAGTATTCGTATCCACCTCTAGCCTGGCTAGACATAGGCCCACATACGTCACTATGAACGAGGGCTAACAGTTCAGTGGCGCGTTCACCTTTCCCGCTAAAAGGTGATTTAGGCATTTTGCCTAATAAGCAAGATTCGCAGACGTCATATGAATTTGGATCAAATTCGTCCAAGTACCCACTCTTCGAAAGTGTGGATATGCGAGTCTTGTTTATGTTAGTGTTCCTAGAACATGCCAAAGATCTAATAAGCAAATAAAATGTGTTCATAAATTCATTATAAGTTGCGGAATTACTTACATTGAATGGATTTGAGCTTTTAAAATTTTCGAGAAGAAGAACTCCAAGATCTTTCCTTTGTTGATTCCAAGCTTTGAGTTGAAGATCTCAAAGATCCTCCCTTTGTTGATTCCAAGCTTTGAGTTGAAGATCTCCAAGATCCTTCCTTTGTTGATTCCAATCTTTGAGTTGGTTTCCCTATCACCTTAGTTGATTCCATGAAGTGCTAGCTTTGTTGGTTTTTTAACAAAATCAAAGAGAGGAAGACAAGAAGCTCACGCCCATGGAGGATGAAACTCACGCTCAAATGGTGTCTTAGGGTTTTCATTTTGTTCCAAGTATTGTGTAATGAGAGAGCGAGATGTGTTTTGGTAAAACCAATTTACCATTTTTACCTAAACAAGGTGGTTGGGTAAATGGTTTCACCAAAACCATTCCAAGGTAGTTGGAAAGTTGGTGGCTTGGCATAAATGCCAACTACCCTCCCAACTACCACATGTGAAGTAGGCCCCAGATTTGAATTCAAAATTCAAATGTCTCTACGAACATTTGCCGCGGCTCGGATCCGTTTAATCTGATTAAACGAACTTTCATCGCTAAATAATTAAATCTTATTTAATTAAATAACAATGCCTCGTAAATATATTACGAACGTCATTTACGAACTAATTCTAAATTAATTCGTTCGTTCGTATTAAAGTCCGACTTTAATTTCGTAATGAAATCCAATTCATATTAATATATCCGATATATTAATTTTAGCCCATACAAATAAATTAAATAGAAAAATCAAATTTAACTATTAAATTTATTTTACCTATTAATTCCAAATTAATCGCGTTCTCTCTCTTCTGAACACATTTAATCCCAGATTAAATAAACCCTCAATTAATCCCAGATTAAATTTCTCTCTCTAAATTAATCCCAGATTAATTCTAGTCCAAGTCAACTGTCATCGGTGAATCTTTGGGAAGCGACCCAAGAGATCCATGGATATGTTGGCAGTAAATACGGTCATCGAATTATCCGAATACGTGCGTACCTCTTACCACGTACTTACCGATTTACAAGACATGGTTGGCTTATAGCAAAGCACCGTGCCTACCCAATTCTCCAGAAATATTCTTACTGGAATATATAATCTATATCAGGCGAAGAATACGTAGTATTACGTATTGCGATCAAGTATCGGATGTCATGTGCTAGGCATGGGGCTGGAATTATGTCTGCCCAGTACGAAGCACATGTGGGATGTCTGGTAACTAGTCTCTATAATCGGATGAACATGACCTAGTCATATCATCCCGATGACTGCAGTATTTAAGAGTATTAGTTCTGTATCCTACGTGACATCATCTCCACTATGACTGGAGTGATACTTCCATCTTGACATCACACCCAATACACTACGATTCTCAATATACCCAGCAGAGGCGTACACAGAACCGGTTAAAGCCCTGGATGACCAAAACCAAAGCATATTGATTGTCGCAAGTATTAGCGGTGCAAGTCTCAGGTTAAGACCAAATACACCTACCCTGATTTCGGACTTCCATAGACACATAGTCATACTACCAATGGAATTCCGAGGGGTCTATCCAAAGCGAAGCTGTTTTCCGTACCATCGGAAAAACACAACCTCCTATTACACTTGCATGAGTATCCTATACCCAAATATATGAGAACTATGCTATTGTGCGCTCACAACGCGCACAAGTGTAATACTAGTCTTTTACGTATTATCGATGTCCAATCTCGATAATACTCTGAGTAGGGATATTTAATTATTAATCCTTCGAGGACTGATACTGTCTCATATCATCTCAATCTAGGAACTAATCATAGGGACCTCCTATAATTTATACATCTAGGTGATCTAATCACAAATGATAAGAGTGCAATCTCCTTGTCACATATTTAATTTGTACAACAACACCATGATCTGTACAAATAGTGATGCTATGGGTCATAATTGTCCAACATTTTCCCACTTGGCCTATAGCCAGACACTCGAGTGTTATACACCCGAACTATGTACGGTTCGCTCAAACTGCTGAGGAAAGGCTTTCGTCAGCGGATTTCCATGATTATCGTCTGATGCGATTTATACGATCATCACATCATCACGATGTATGATTCGAACGAATCAGATGAATAGTCGAAGTATATATCTGGATCGTTGATGAGACCATTAATTCTTTAGCCTGCGGTGTAGCCTAGCTTAGCTGCTGACAGAACTATATCTAATCTAATTAGATTCGTTATCGACCCAGATGGCTTCTATTGTTGCCTCAGCTGTAGTAATAACCCGCATTTGTTGTTTATTTGGCAACAATATCTTGCTTGGAAGATTTCCAGCTCACTGTTCCGTTATTCAAACTGTATAGTACCGTTATTATTATCGGTTAGGAAACTTGCAGTAGTGATCCCAGTCACTTCAAGTTCTCGTTCTCCATAGTTTAAGACATCATCCTTAGTTCTCTAAGATACTAACGGATGTTCTTAATATCAATCCAGTGACTATCACTTGGATTGCCCTGTTTGTGACTCCATATGCTCAAAGCGTATGAGACATCAGGTCAAGTATATTTTTCAATGTACGAGTTCTTGGAGAGTGTTAACAACTCTAAATCTATCCCAGTAGATCTTTATTTTTAGAATAAAGGTTGTTTCTCCCAAGAATTCTACGGAGAATATTCATGAAAGCCAAGCTTTCACCGATTGTAATATGGGAATATCATTTCCAAGAAATGACATATCATCATTATTTAGGACAGTCACTTTCAGTGCGCTCCCACTAACCTCCCTATATACACAAGAATCATTTCATTTTGAATTAAATCATAAACCATTATGATTACATCGAGACGATAATTCCAAGAACCTAATGCTTGCTTCAATCCAAACATGGATCAAATAACCTACAAACCTTATTTGCTAGTTTTGGTACGACAAAAACCGTCAGGATGTTATAAACACCCTCCAAAAGGTTTTCTTTTCAGGAAATCGATTTTTCGTTCAGCTGCCATATTTCATAAATGAAACATGCAGCATCAGCAAGCATTATCCAAATGGATTTACCCATGGCAACAGGTAAAAGGTTTCGTTGTAATCGACATAATGTTGATAACGATACTGTGGGACACAGAAATCGGCGACGCTGTTCTAGACTCACGGCCTAGTTGGGAGTACAAAATAACATGGAGTCGCCACCCGGTGTGAACCGGGACAAATATTTAAGGCCGCACTCACCCCTCGCAAGGGAATACCTCAAACCGTTGGGTTCGGAATGGTCCCTTACTTATGTCACTTGTGATGATATAATTTGTGCAATAAATCAACCAAGTCTATTCAATATTCATGCTCAAAGGACACTTAGATCTAATATGCATTCGCCAAATAAATCCTAATCTAAGTTTTCATGCTTGAAAGTAAGTCTTTGAACGGCAAACAAGATATCACACGATGAGCATATTGAACCATTAAATCTCATTAACAAATAATTACTTAAACATGAATATAAAATAAACGAAACATCATGCATAAAGAATAAAGGAACAACATGCCTAAATAACATAATCATGCTTTGAAAGTTAAATAACGAAACTAAACTATAACATGCTCAAATACAAATTTGGATGAGACGAAATACGTGTCTCTTAAGTGGTACGTGGCGTTGTATCTCGAGTACAAACCGCACTACCGTCAATTCAGATTCGGCTACGGAATTTACGTCTGGGTTTCCATCCTATATACCACAAAAGGGAACACATATTCTGCTCATCCAACAATCACATCATGCCTCAAACGACTCTCATGCGATAATATTCAAATTAAATAAAAGAAACGAAAGATAATAAATAAAAGGGTGCCCTCAGGTCTAACCTCTTTTGTCGTCTCACGAAAGGGCGTTACACGTCCGTTGGAAGGGTGAATGATCCGCAACTCTTTTGGTTCACTAACTCAACGTCTTTCCTCGCTGTTTTACTGTTCGGGCTGCTGTCTTTACTCTATTTCGCTGCTGTTTTGGGGGCTTTTTCGATGTAGTTTCGGGGACTGTTTTGTGCGGTTTTCAGTGGTGTTTTGCGGTAGTTTGGGGACTGTTTTGTGTAGTTTTTTGGGGACTGTTTTAGGAGTGTTTGTGAGGGTAATATGCGGCAGTTTCAGAGGGCGATGGGGGTTGTTTTTTTGGCGTGCAGTGGGGCTGTGTTTTGGGGCTATTTTAGCATGGCTTTGGGGCTGTATTTGAGGCTGTTTTGGCGTGAACTATGGTTTATGATTTAGGCTACTGCCGAGAGGGGCTAGGGCTGTGATCTGCGTGTGTTTAGTGTGAAGAGGGAATGGGGCTGATGGAGGTGAGGCGTGGAGCTATGTGTTGGAGGCAGTGAGTTGAGTGTGCCAGGGTGCAGATAGCGTGCTGGGTGAGTGAATAAGCTGCTAATATGGGCAGTGTGAAGGAAGGGCAATTGGGCGTGAGAGCTGTAAGTGTTGTAGGGCAATTGGAAGATAGCAAGGTGGCTTTGTGTGAGAAGTTGAAGGCTGTGGCGTGGTTGCTGGCTGGTGACGTGATCTGGAGGGCTGTGTGAGATCGTGGCGTTTAGGTTTTAGTTTGTTGTTGGCAGATGCGTTAGTGGGGCAATGTGTGTTATTTTCTTGTGTGAGGTAGTTTGCTTACTTGAGTGGAGGGGCAGTGGCTTATGTGAGTCAGTGAGGTTAGTGAGTGGGCGTGAGTGATCTTTAGTTCGTTGAAGCGTGGCTGCGTTGATCAGGCGTGAAGTGTGGAGGGCTGGCGTGATGGACGTGAGCGTGAATTGCTTCTGTGAAGGCTGAAGGCCGCAGGTGCTAGGCGCAAAGGGGCACGTGAAGTAGTGTATAGGCGTACGTGTTGATGAGTGGGGCAAAGTGGCTGGTTTAGAGGCTTCAACGTGAGGGCCGTGGGTTGAAGGGTGACTAGGGTTTTGTGAGATTTTTGTGAGTTGAGTGGACTTGTCAGGGTGTTGATTAGGAGGGCTGATGATGTGAGTCTTGGCTGTGGGCGTGAGAAGAGAAGGGTTTATTTGATGTCTTTTTTCTTTTTCTTTTTTTGTGAGAATCAGCCAGGGTTTGAATTGTGTGGAGAAGGGTTATTTTTATAGGCAAAGGGGTGAGGACCTTCCTTATTTGAGAAGGAGAAGGATTGTGTATTGATGGGGAATATCTTTAATTAAAATGTGATAAGGGAAATCTTTTAATTAAGGGAAGTGATTTGATTTATTCTTTTTAGTTAAGGATATGATTTATTTTAATTAGGCAAGGGATCCATGGGATTTATTTAAATTGGTAGGTGATTTAATTAATTAGGAATGTGTTTTTTATTTAATTAGGAATTTTTTTAATTAGATTTTAATTTAATTTCAAATTTAATTTAATTGGTGAATGTGATTTAATTTAATTTAATTTAAGTTAATTTAATTGGTTTTAATTTAATTAGTGACATGTATTTTAAATGTTTTAATTATTTAATTTGTGAGATGTGTTTTAAATATTTTAATTATTTTTGGATGTGATTTAATGGGTTTGGTGTGTTTTAAAACAGAGGTCCAACAAGCGAACCTGAAGCGAAACAAGCGAGTTAAATCTGACAAAATGCTAATTTCCAACTTTACCCTTCCAACGTCCGTTTCCCGCGGCTTTCACAACTAAAGAGGTAGTGTCTCCATACAAGACTCATCATCGGGCTAATATGCAAAAATGCAATGCCTACAGTCGCCCCCACTTTGATGGGACTTGTGCAGTGTGTGACAATGACAATCCTATCAAAGTACGTGCAATGCATTTTTACTTACCTGGTTCGCCAGCTGTCACCTGGTCTGCCTGCTGTGCTGAGTTGATAGTGCTAAACCCTGTACCTAGGGTGTCGCGGTAGGCCACGGTAGTCCACATACTCCACGGTGGTCCACGATAGTCCACATACTCCACGGTAGTCCACATAATCCACATACTCCTCGGTAGTCCACGGTAGTCCACATACTCCATGGTAGTCCACGGTAGTCCACGGTAGTCCACATAGTCCACATATTCCACGGTAGACCACGGTAGTCCACATAGTCCACATACTCCTTGGTAGTCCACGGTAGTCCACATAGTCCACATACTCCTCGGTAGTCCCATATACTCCACGGTAGTCCACGGTAATCACATAGTCCACATACTCCTCGGTAGTCCACATACTCCTCGGTAGTCCACGGTAGTCCACATAGTCCACATACTCCTCGGTAGTCCACGGTAGTCCACATAGTCCACATACTCCACGGTAGTCCACATACTCCTCGGTAGTCCATGGTAGTCCACATAGTCCACATACTCCTCGGTAGTCCACATAGTCCACATGTCGTACCTGGCGTGCTAACCCCATACCTAGGGCGTCGCTGTGGTCTGAATGCTAACCCCGTACCTAGGGTGTCGTAGTGACGTCTCCGAACCTAGAGAGCCACAAAATGTATGAATAATCCACATGCCGTACCTGGCATGCTAACCCCGTACCTAGGGCGTCGCTGTGGTCTGAATGCTAACCACGTACGTAGGGTGTCGCAGTGACATCTCCGTACCTAGAGAGCCACAAAATGTCTGAGTGCTAACCCCGTACCTAGGGTGTCGCGGTTACACCTCCGTACCTAGAGTGCCACAAATTTCTGAGTGCTAACCCCGTACCTAGGGTGTCGCGGTGATGCCTCCGTACCTAGAGTGCCATAAATGTCTGAGTGATAACCCCGTACCTAGGGTGTCACGGTGACACCTCCGTACCTAGAGTGCCATAAATGTTTGAGTGCTAACCCCGTACCTAGGGTGTCGCGGCGACCCCTCCGTACTTAGAGTGCCACAAATGTCTGAATGCTAACCCCGTACCGAGGGTGTCGCGGTGATGCCGCTGTACCTAGAGTGCCACAAATGTCTGAATGCTAACCACGTACCTAGGGTGTCGCGGTGACGCCTCCGTACCTAGAGTGCCACAAATGTCTGAATACTAACCCCGTACCTAGGGTGTCGCAGTTTTCTGGTTGTCGTACCTGGCTGAACTGATATCTCCATACCCGGAGTGCCGTACCTGGCAAACTGATCTGATGTCTCCATACCCGGAGTGTCGTACCTGGCTGATCTGATATCTCCATACCCGGAGTGCCGTACCTGGCAGAACTGATATCTTCATACCCAGAGTGTCATACCTTGCAGAACTGATCTGATCTGTCCATACCCGGAGTGCCGTACCTAGCAGAGTTGATACTGAACTAATGTGGGCCTCGCCCCCAAAATGCCATACCCAGCAGAACTAATACTGATAATGACGTGGGCTTCTCCCCCCGATTGCCATATCTGGCAAGACTGCTACTGATGCTAATGTGGGCCTCGCCCCCAGATTGCCATACCCGGCAAGACTTATTCTGATGATGATACAGTGGGCCCTCGACCCTGGGATGCATCCCGGAACTGTAATAGATGTGTGGGCCCTCGACCCTGAGTAACATCCTAAAAATGATGATGTAGTGGGCCCTCGACCCTCGGGACGCATCCCGGAACTACAAATGATGATGCAGTGGGCCTTCGACCCTGGGACACATTCCGGAACTGCAACCGACAACGGGGGCACCTTGACCCTGGGCACCTCGACCCAACACCGCTGACAATAGGGACCTTGCCCTCGAACTGATGATGTAGTGGACCCCTCGACCCAGAACTACAACCGACAATGGGGACACCTCGACCCTGGGCACCTCGACCTAACACGCTGACAATAGGGACCTCGCCCTCGAACTGATGATGTAGTGGGTCCTCGACCCTGGACTGATGTTGATGTGGGCCTCGCCCCAAACTGACACTGATGTGGGCCTCGCCCAAAACTG
>SKCR01013920.1:0-11128 GCA_019454045.1 Zanthoxylum bungeanum
TACCCTTCTCTCTGCCATATCATTGTAAAAACGCCACTGCGCGTCATTCCCCTTACTTCTTCTTCGTCACTGCTAGAGAAATCAAGCCAAAAGTTCTTTTCCTCTGCTCAGTCTCCTCTTCACTCTGTCAAGCACTGTCCCAGATTCCCAGGCAAAAGGCTTGAGGGAGAAAGGATTTTAGGACAAGGTCTTCCGGGAGGCCAGAATTGATCATGTAGGTTGGTGGTGGTACGGCACGGTAATTGGGTAAGGGGTTTTCTGTGTTGTTAGGCTGTTCTGTTTCTGGGTCAGGTATTTTCTTGGAGTCTATCAGGTCTTGTATTTCATGGCGGAGTCGGGTGCAATTGTCAGTGTCATGGCCTTTTTGCTGGTGAAAGTGACAGTAAAGGCTTAGGTCGTAATGTGGTGGTAGGGGATTGGGTAATGGTTTGGCTTCCACAGGTTTTTAAGAGCCCTTGTCTCTTCAGTTTCTCTAGCACCTTTGACAGAGGTCTTCCAAAGTTGGAAAATCTTCGGTTCCGGATAGCAGCAATCTCAGCAGAAACGGGCTTTGTTCCCGATGTTCCTCCAATGGGCCTTCTGTTCAACCATAGAATTTTATTCTCTTCTCTTCGGCCTCTTCTTCCTCAATGTCCATGACAGTTTCTCTCAACTGCCGAAAGTCTGTAATCATGGAAGGCATCCTCCTCACTTTCTGTAAATGGAGGGCTTGGTGCCCTTGATGATCATTTTAATCTGGTCCTTCTCTCCGAAGGCCTAGTTGCATTTTCATTTCAACAACTGACTCTCCATCGGTCTACGTACTCCTTAAAACTTTCCTCCGATTTCTGCTTCACATTCTCCAGATCGCGGAGTTATAGATCGATTTCTAGGTCAGTGACATACTGCTTCAGGAAAGCATCAGCCAATTCTCTCCAATCTTCCTTCACTTTCTTCTCTAAACTGTGGTAACCACACCACTGGAGCTCCTCGAGTGACATTCCAAACATTTTCTGCACTTGGCGCTGGGATAAGCCGACTGAACTCATAACTGATACAAATTGTCGGAGATGCACCCTTGGATCCCCATTCCCGTTAAACTTAGCCATATCAGGCATCTTGAACTGTGCTGGCAACTGTTCCTCGAAGGTCAGTGTGTCATAATCCAGCAAATCTTCATTCTTACCCCTCATCTTGCGGGTAACTGACTCAACCTGATCCCGAAGTTTTTTGTAATTCTGTTTGTGACCCCATATTCTTCTGCTGCTGCTGGCATACTCTGCCATATCATCATCAAAAGTGGGGGTATCATCCCTCAACCCAATCGGAGGCTCCTCATGCCTCACATTCTCAGAATTTCCTCCAGCACGGGGCATAGTCATACCAGCCATAGCAGTAGTCAAGGCTTGCAACTGTTCAGTAATTTTGGCGAGACCGTTCTCTAACTGATCCATACGGGATACCTCATTGCCGGATTCACTCATGGTTGTCACTGTCTTCTTGGTGAGTCTTTTCCCTTCCCTAACCCAACAGGTATCTATGATGGCTTTTAAAACATAAGAGGTTAGCACGATGCATGTATGCATGAGGTGTATGAGGTACATATAACATGCTAAGTAAATTAAAACTCTCAAACGAGTCGGCTCGTTATCATTTTAGAATTTTTCGAGCTAATTATCATAGGAGTGAACCCATCCCAGTTTAAATGGCCCAATGAGTTCACATCTCATGGCAAAGAACCCGACTAAATCCAAATAGTAACGTTCCGAACACAATCACAAAACGGCTCATTAATCACTTAGAAGCCTTTGGCCCAATAGTCATGAAAAATGTTCTTGTCCCAGTTTAAATGGCCCAACAGCCCATATCTCATGACAAGTGGTCCAAATAGATCCAAACGACAATGTTCCCATACACAAGCATAGAAGAAAGTTGATGCAAACATGACATGATAATTTCTACAAAATGGCCCATCGACATTTTAGAGGTTTTGGGCCTAGTAGTCATAAGATACGAACTCGCCCCAGTTTAAATGGCCCAACAAGTTCGCATTTCTGATAAAAGGTCCAACTGCCTCCAAATGGAAATGGCCCATAAGCACAAGCAATAGTAAATAATTTCTAAAGGTCATAAAAAACTAAGGTTCATGTGTAGGTTTCAAGAATGTAAACAAAGGCCCTTATTGACAAAGGATTACCCACAACTAGGACTCCCCATTCAAGGGTTCAAACGACCAAGTGAGTGCACCTTATATGTCAACAAGTTAAGGTATGTGACTAACTGTCAAATGGACTTCCCGTTGTAGATTCCCCAGAGGGAGGGCGGAGCAAGGCTCGCAGTGGATACCCAAGCCCCTTAGGCTCTTATCGCTTGGTGACAGGAATAAACAACGAGTCCTCCAAATTAGTCTATCACATGAGATGATTATCTAGATGCTAGCCTTCCAGCTTTTCCTTGTAAAAAGGTAGTGAGTGAAGGAAGACACCAAACATCCCCTAGGAAAATGATCATCTAGGTGTCTTCCAGCTTTTCCTTGTAAAAAGGTAGTGAGTGAAGGAAGACACTAAACATCACATAGCCCCCACAATGTCTTTGATTAAATTCCTTAAACTTACAGTAAACATGGTTAATTAAAACACAAATCCCACCATTACAAGACATGTTTCGAGGCCGATTCTCTGTCCCCAGTGGAGTCGCCAGACTGTAGACAACAGTCTGGACGACGCATGCTGTTCTAGGCTCGCGACACTAGTTGGGAGTACGGAGTAGCCACGAGGACTAAACCGGAGAATGATGGAGTCGCCACCCGGTGTGAACCGGGAAAATGAGATTTAAGGCCGCACTCACCCCTCGCAAGGGAAGACCTCAAACCGTTGGGTTCGGAATGGTCCCTTACTTATGTCACTTGTAATGAAAGGATTTATGTAATAACTTAATCATGCTTGAGTACATTCGTTTCCAAGGGTATCATACTTCTAGATTCACATGCATAGCAATAAAAACTTACACTTAAATTTCCATATACAAATCCCATGTATTTAGCATATTTCATGTTTGCATGCATCCTATTCATATATATATCTATGTCCAAATTCAAGCATGAAGACAATTAACATTTCAAAGGCATGCAACTTCACAAAGGCACAAACAAGGAACATTCTTACAAACATACATACTAAGAAAAGGTATTCAAGTGCATAACAGAAATAGATGACTAAAGAAGTAATACAAATGTATGAAATTCAAGGAGATAACTATATGTTAAGATAGACATGTCATGATGTAGTACATGAAGATCGTAAGCGTTCGCGTTGCGTTCGTAAACGCGTTCGAACGGTCGAGACAAAAGGTCCTCGTTCGTGTGGCGTCCGATACGCGTTCGAACGGAAATGAGGCAGTAGGTTCTCGTTCGTAGTGCGTCTGAAAACGCGTTCGAACAGAATGAGACCTGATGCTACAGATGTGTGTGCGTTCGAGTAGCGTTTGATAACGCGTTCGAACGGTAGAGACAGAAGGTTCTCGTTCGTGATGCGTTCGAGGACGCGTTCGAACGGGAACTGGCAGATTACATATATTCATACAGTTCTGGATGCGTTATTCAAACAAGATCACTACAACGACATATCTAAACACATGGATCCTTAAATCATGCATAAAGATTAACATACTAAACAATTAAATCATGCTCAATCACAACAAACTAGTCATGCACAAAACTATAACATGTTAAATATCCTAATCATGTATAAGAAAACGAATCACACACTAGTCTAAATCATGCTCAAACACAATTTGGATGACACGAATATGTGTATCTTTCAAGTGGTACGTGGCATTGTGTCCCGAGTACAAACCGCATTACCGTCCATTCGGATTCGGCTACGGAATTTATGTCCGAGTTTCCATCCGATATACCATAAGAAATAACACATATTCCGCCCATCCGGAATCACATCACACAATTAACATGCTTTCCAAATCATGCATACTTAAAAAATCATAATTAATCATGCTTTCTAAATTATCAATTCATGCGAAGAGGATAAATATCATATGCCCTCAGGTCTAACCTTTTTTGCGTCGTCTTTTGGAAGTACGTTTCACGTCCGTCGGAAGGGTTGATGCTCCGCAACTTTTCTGGTTCGCTGGTTCCTCTTTTCCTTGGTTTGTCCTGCTGATTTGCTCGCTGTTTTCCCTTTTGCTTCGCTGCTGTGTTGCTGCTGTCTTTCCGGCTTGAGAGGAGAAGGCTTTTATGATCTCCAAATGCTAAATGTATGCTCAAATGTGCTTGATATCTCTTGATTTGCTAGGTATGTCCTAAGTCTCCAAGGCTGAAAAATGAGAGTTTTATAGGCAATTTGGAGTGCATTTAATAGGTAGGCCAATGGCAATTAATTTGATACCAAACTTGGTTGAAATGTCATGCATAATTGGATGGCTTTGTTGACATATACAAATGATAATTTGAAAATGAATCAAAGGTGGTGGGATGGTGATGGGCGTGGGGTGTAAGGAGTTAATGGTGTGGGGGAGTGCTTGACTTGGTGAGGGAGGCCATTAAATGGTGTAGGTTGGTTTAATAAATGGTTTGAAAAATTAATATTAAGGTAAAAGGTAAGGTCAAAGGTTAAAGTGAATAGGTAGAAGGGTAAGTCATGATGGAATAGTGTAAGGAAGGTAAAATGGTGTCAAGGTCGTGGGCCTCCTAGGTGGTGGGCTTGGGTATGGATTTGGGTTCTTTTGGTGGGCTTGGGTATTTGGGTTGGCTTATGGGTTCTTGGGCTGAGCATAAGCGGAGATCCAACGAGCAAATCGAAGCTAGACAACCAAGTTAAATTCAACAACGATTCCAATTTCCAACTTTACCCTTCCGGCGTCCGTTTCCTGCAACTTCCATGACATGAAAAGGTAGTGCCTCCTTACGAGACTCGTCATTGGGCATGATATGCAAAATGCAGTGTCTACACACAATGTCACTAACCGATCCTTCTTTATACCTTGTTTGGAATAAGGCATTACACTTGGAATCTCACGGTATGAACGGAAGTTGCATACACTCCTCAAGTGAAGATGATGGTTTGAGCATCCTTATCTTCATGACCTTTCTAAAATTCATCTTATAGAGCCAAGCATTATGCAAACTACTTGCTCATCATCATCGGTTTTTTCTTCCAAGCATCAAATGTATCTTGGTCAGCATCTTCTGCGGGTTCAGGGGGAAATGGTCCTTCAAGAACATAGAAAATCTTTTCTTGTCGTAAGACAATTTTAAGGTTTCTAAACCAGTCAATGTAGTTGTCCCCTTTGAGCTTATACTCATCAATGATGGAACGAAGTGATACTCTATTTTCCATTTGAATGTTTGTGAAATATTTTAACTCACCTAATAAGAGAAAATGTTAATATTATGAATATGTTTTCATTAATGTTTCATAATAACATGTTAATATTATGAAGTTGCTCCCACTCAATTATTTTAAAATTTTAAGCAAATCGCATTAACCCCAATATGATGGATTTGTTGTGGGCAATGATCCCATTATCATCATTTCATAACTCCGGCTAGGGCCGGTCGTTATAAAATATGATAATTAGGTAGGTTCCCAACCAATTTATGATATAAATCAAAATTCCTTGATCATTGGGTTGGGCAATCAAACATGCCATAGCTTATGCTAGTCCTTGTGGACACGCAATCTTTGCCACTAAGTTATAAGACCACGCCTAAGGGTCGCTGCGTCTTATGAATCAGAAAAGTCAAACCATTGTCAATAGTACGATTTAGGGACAAATTGGTATTGGTCAGTCTGGTAAAGCCTAGTCCTGCCAATACGGTTTAAGCCCTTTGGGTCTATACTTTACAATGGGACGCAAATTTTAGACTTAAATTATTACTGAGGATTTTAGCAAGTTTAATTGAATAACTGTCAAATGGATTCCTCCATTGAAAATTCCCCAGAGGGAGGGTGGAGCGAACTCTCTTAAATACCCTTACCTCTTAGGCTCTTATTGCCTTGGTGACAGGAATAAACAATAGATCCTCCAAATTAGTCCAACACTTTAATTATGCTTTAAGGTACGCTTTGAGTAAATGATTCTCTAGATGTCTTCACAACTTTTCCTTTTGGCTATTAAAATGTAGTGAGTGAAGGAAGACACCAAATCATTATCTAACTATAGTAATACTTATGGTTAAATTAATTTTAGTTTGGAAAGTTTATTAACCCCTTGGTCCCAACCCACTTTTATCTCTTATAATGTCTTTTATTATAAACAAGTGATTTATATTTATTAGTCATAAAGGTAATAAATCTCTAAGTTCATCACATAATAATTACTTAGCTAAGGGATAAGCAATACACTCTATATTTCTTAGAAAGTCTATAGATGCTTGCACCCTAAAATAATCATGCCAATTCTAATCGTACATAGAATCATCAAGCATATAAGTTTTAATATGTTGGAATTATTTTAGGCATTAAATAACTTTGATTAATATTTAATTATGATATTGCATTTTACTTTATTCGAATAAATTTACTACTCACGTTTTTCTGCAGACGTGTTAACTTTAAATGAATTTCACAATTCACATCTTAACCAAATCATGCAAAACTTGTGCCTAAAATTAAGTTCAGGGTGTTAGCTTTCCAACGAGCGTTTACACACCCAATTTCGAGTTCAAATGAGATAGAACTAATCAAAACAAAAATGACGCGCTGATACCACTGTTTGGATGTGGCCGCGAGTGCGCATCGGAAAATCAAAATTATTATGCCGCTTTCCCTTTGCCCAAGACCCATTTGTTTTGATTATTCTACAAGACTAGGCATGTTACTATATATTCTAAGCATAAAACTCATAAAACATGCAAAGAACATAAACCTAAACATGCTAACTATCATAAGAACTCTAATTAAAATAAAGAAAGAAAAATACTTACTTGAACCGAAGACTCATCTAGTCCTCCCTCCAATCTACAAGCTTTTCTCGAACTCAGCAAGCTCTTCCATGTTCCAAAGAGCCACCCAAGTGTGTTTCCACCAAAGCCAAAACTCAATGGCAAGACTACGCCTTCAGTGCACATGTATTTTGCCCTTGGTGCTAGCCTAGGAAAATACCTCAAAACTTTTAACTCGAGGTTCCTCTAGTCAATTAGACTTAAGGATCCTCAAAATCAGTGGCTTACTCTTAAACTTTAGAGTCACTTATATAAACCCAAGATATGAAAGGTTTTGGTGTAGCAAATTTGTAAAGAATTCTTTGGGTTTATATAGTGCTCCAAAGACAACAAAATTAATTAAGAATCTGATGTGGGATAAAAGCTAATTTAATCTTAGCCATTGGATCTGAATTTAGTGGTTTAATGAGATTATAAAACCCTAATAGGAGTTTGGCCTGAATTGGAATTCAAAATAAATAAAAAAAAACTACTATTCACATTACTAGTAATGTGAATAGTACTTTTTTATTCCAATTCCCAAAGTGCCCCCATCATCATTTACCAATCCCTAAGCCACTATGCAACCTCATAAATGATATGTTCCATAATTAAACACATTGAACCATTTATGAACAATTCCTACAGCAATCATATATGTTGTTATATTTATACTGTGCACTATTAACCATTGATTTCGACTTTGTTGTGTGTGACCTTTTGGGTTCCCCTCAAGTTGAACATGAAATGAATCGTGATAATTTAATCGAACATAAATTATCCTCTGATCAGATGGTCGTTCGATTTCAATGACCAAGGTTGATATCTAGCAACATGCAAAGGCCCCAAAATGAGAAGGAAAGATATATATACCCATTCTGTATGCGATTTACATATGATACGGTCCCTCACCTCACTGTATCCCCACCTATTAACCTAGGGTATAGAAAGTGTCTACCCATATGGTCAAAGGTATAATGTTGATAGTGTCATGAATCGTTCTTACCCAAGAATCTCACATGATTCTTCCGCTGTGGCCACAATCTCAAGCACTGATCACACATATCAACCCGTGAACAAGAATACTACTCTTATAAGAAAATATTATCCGAGAGAGTGGCGATTCTCTGTTGTATCTTTACAACTTTCATGTGTTTAAACAAATGACCCAATCATACCCTTATGACCAGATCTTTTGAACCAGGGAAGGAGAATGTCAAAGCTTTTTGATCCACACATAAGATTGTAAAGACCTAAAGTCTAAGTACTAGTCATATAATCGAAACATGAAAGTTCTCACAGACACATGGGATGAGATAAACACTCCATATGAAAACTTTCGGCGGTCAGTTCGATGGACACGAGCAACTCATGCATCCATGTGATATACCAAGCGAACGGATCTCCGCTAGTAGCATATGAGATCGGCTACCCCACTTAAGGGCGGATCATATCATCATGCTAGTCTCTCCGCTTTGTGAACGCCCAGATTATTCACAAAACTATGACTAGGAACATTTAAGAGTAATGATTCTCATAAGGCGTGGAAGCCATCGTCTTATTACTCCAAGGGCTTTATTATAGTGTTGATGATTCATATAAGTTATGTAAGACACGTATAATAAAGATTTCCATTTTATTAATTAATGAAAATATTACAAATACATGTACACATAGCCCATCCACAAGTTGGGTATAGGGCATATCCCTAACACAATCCTCCCTCCAATCTACAAGCTTTTCTCGAACTAAGCAAGCTCTTCCACGTTCCAAAGAGCCACCCAAGTGTATGGCCTCCAAAGGTGCACTCACCAAAGCCAAAACTCAACGGCAAGACTATGCCTTGAGTGCACGGGTATTTTGTCCTTGGTGCTAGCCTAGGCAAATACCTCAAAACTTTTAACTTGAGATTCTTCTAGTCAATTAGACTTAAGGATCCTCAAAATTAGTGGCTTACTCTTAAACTTTAGAGTTGCTCACTTATATAAACCTAAGATATGAAAGGTTTTGGTGTAAAAATTTGTAAAGAATTCTTTGGGTTTATATAGGTGCTCCAAAGACAAAAAAATTAATTAAGAATCTGATGTGGGATAAATGCTAATTAAATCTTTGCCATTGGATCTTAATATAGTGGTTTAATGAGATTATAACACCCTAATAAGTGTTTGGGCCGAATTGGAATTCAAAACAAATAAAATAAATTTACTATTCACATTTTTTTTTCATTTTTCCAATTCCCAAAGTGCCCCTATCGTCATTCACCAATCCCTAAGCCACTTTGGAACCTCATAAATGATATGTTCAATAATTAAACACATTGAACCATTTATGAATAATTCCTACAACAATCATATATGCTGTTAAATTTGTACTGTGCACTGTTAACCATTGATTTCGACTTTGTTGTGTGTGACCTTTTGGGTTCCCCTCAAGTTGGACATGAAATGAATCGTGATAATTTAATCGAACATAAATTATCCTCCGATCAGATGGTCGTTCAATTTCAATGACCAAGGTTGACATCTAGCAACATGCCAAGGCCCCAAAATGAGAAGGAAAGATATATACCCATTCTGTATGCGATTTACATATGATACAGTCCATCGCCTCACTGTATCCCCATCGTTTGACCTAGGGTATGGAAAGTGTCTACCCATATAGTCAAAGGTATGATGTTGATAGTGTCATGAATCGTGCTAACCCAAGAATCTCACATGATTCTTCTGCTACAGCCACAGTCTCAAGCACTGATCACACATATCAACCCACGAACTGGAATACTACTTTTATAAAAAAAAATATTATCCGAGAGAGTGGCGATTCTCTGTTGTATCTTTACAAACTTCATATGTTTCAAAAAATAACCCCATCATACCTTTATGACCAGATCTTTTGAACCGGGGAAGGATAATGTCAAAGTCATTTGATCCACACATAAAATTGTTAAGACCTCAAGTCTAAGGACTATTCATACAATCGATACATGAAAGTTCTCACAGACACATGAGATAAACACTTTATGTGAAAACTTTCGGCGGTCAATTCGATGGACATGAGCAACTCATGCGTCCATGTGATACACCAAGTGGACGGATCTCCGCTAGTAGCCTATGAGATTGGCTACCCCACTTAAGGGCGAATCATATGATCATGCTAGTCTCTCCCCTTTGTGAACGCCCAGATTATTCACAAAACTATAACTAGGAACATTTGAGAGTAATGATTCTCATAAGGCGTGGAAGCCATCATCTTTTTACTCCAAGGGCTTTATTACAGTGTTTGATGATTCATATAATTTATGTAAGACACGTATAATAAAGATTGTCATTTTATTAATTATTGAAAATATTGCAAATACATGTTCATATAGCCCATCCACAAGTTGGGTATAGGGCATATCTGTTGGTTTATTCTAAGGTCCCAAGATCAAAAAAGACATGAAAACATGCGTGAACACATCAACGGAGGTAGCGGAATACTCACATTGATCGGTAGAGTCGATTTGAAGATGAATGAAGCCCAAAAACGCACTGCCCTTCACGCCAAACTGCTGGCAGTCCACTGCCCTGCAAAACAGAAATTTGAGTGAAGAAACGGAGCTCCTAGCTTCGTCGGATGGATCCCGTCTCATGGTCGAACCTCCCTACCACCTTCGCAAGACTCGTAGTGTGTGCTAGCACTTGATTTTTCACCATGAAAATCACTCTTTGCTTCCCTAAAGTCCACGCCATTTCTGGTTCCAAACCAGTCCAAGAATTTCTTCATTTGGGCGTGAGAGAAGAGAGAGTTTTGAGAGAGATGAAATTGTGTTAAGTTAAAAGATTTACCAAAAATCAATTTATATTTATGCCATAATATTTATTAAATTAATAATAAACTTATTACACAAATCATGCAAAGGCTTAGAGTGTCAAACACTCAATTTCCATGCAAAACCATTGAGTGCATTGTACACAATCTACATGCAATGCATTAGAATTAAATAATGCATAAAATGACATGTGTCATGTGGGCCCCACACATTTCCAAATGAAAGTGGGCCCACGTGCACTCACGCGTTCGGGTTCGATATTTCCGAAATACCGAGCTTACGTCGCGACGTTAATTTAATCGAATAATTCCGGCTAGCGAAATTATTATTTACGTCGCTAACGAATTAATTCTAAATTAACTCGTTTGCCCGAATTAAAATCTAATTTTAATTCCGCG
>SKCR01013921.1:0-10942 GCA_019454045.1 Zanthoxylum bungeanum
AATTCCCAATAAAACCCCAACAAAATGGTATCAGAGCGAGTCTGATTCTGGAACCCCGATATATGATTATGCCTTTAAAATTCAATATTGACTTTAATCTTGACTTTAATGCATGTTTGTACTTATTTAATTTGATTAAATAAATTAATACATCTTTAGCGGAAAATCCCTATTTAAAATAAGGTTTATAATTTAATATGTATTTGATGTATATTAATCGGTCCGTCTTGTCAATACCGCTTATCGGTAAATTTTCTATGACTATATCCGAGAACGTGCCAAAG
Organism: Zanthoxylum bungeanum; assembly: GCA_019454045.1. Taxonomy (NCBI): domain Eukaryota; kingdom Viridiplantae; phylum Streptophyta; class Magnoliopsida; order Sapindales; family Rutaceae; genus Zanthoxylum; species Zanthoxylum bungeanum. The sequence continues at coordinate 285 of SKCR01013921.1, forward strand.
CTGTGAGGATATGGCCGGTAGAAATTTATCTGTACCGGATATATTTGATATTAGGTGAATTCAAGCGAAAGCGGAATCCTGAACGTGCCAAAGCTGTCAGGGTTACGTAAGTATCTTGAATTCATCATTGACAAGTTTGACCTTGGTACGCCTCCTTGTGAACGTGCCAAAGCTGTCACAACGAGAAACGACCAGGACCGAAAACCCAGGAGTCACTATTGAGTGATCGACAATTTGTTGTCTACCTAAATGAATATACGTAGGCGAGAACGTGCCAAAGCTGTGAGCTGAAATATATTCATGGGGTCCACCTTTCACTATTATGTTATGATTTGATTATCGCATGTTTTGTATTCTGTTTGGGGATTACAGTATTGCATGAAATAGTGGGAGGGGCATTTTTAGATTAAAAATCCATGATCTAGTTAATGCTTTATGATATATTATGAAACTGTTATAATCTTTTATATGCTTATTTACTGACCGTTGTTTCGTTGTCTATTTGATAGATTTGCGATGGCGGCACCTCCACCCAATCCTTTTGCACGTATGCTTGATACGAACAAACTGAAAGGCGCATAAAACTTTACAGATTGGGATATGGACTTGAGGATTGTCCTCAATTCGAGAAATGGGGTATATTTTGGAAGGTCCATTACCGCTTGCTATATCACCTGATGCATTACCTGAAGAACGTGAGACTTTCCAGCGATGGAAGGATGATGATTTAAGGGTTAAATCATTCATCTTGAGTTCTCTTTCTTCTGAGCTTAAGAAGACTTATTGGGAGATGCACGATGCATATAGCATGATGACACAGCTTCGTGAATCGTTCATGAACCAGGAACAGGTCATTGTTCATAAAGTTTCGATGGAATTGTTCCATTCTAAACTTGATGAGGGGCAGGCTGTGAGCCCGCATGTGCTTCACTTGATCGATTTGATCGAGCAGTTGAGGCGACAGGATTTCCCTCTGAATGAGACTCTTGGCCGTAGTGTCATTCTCGGTTCACTCCCGGCTTCATATCGCCAGTTCGTCATGTACTTCAACATGAATGGGATTCACTGTTCTTACCGTGAGTTGCATATGATGCTTCTCACAGCAGAGGAATATTTAAGGAAGGGAGTTCCGTCTCGCCTTCCGAAACCCACTTCACTTTCCGCTTCTTCCCAATCCAAGTCAAAGGGGAAGAAGTTTAAAGGAAAGAAAAAGAAGGGTTTCAATATTCCTCCGCAGGGCAAGACGGCGAAGCCCAAGAGAGCTTCCAAAGACAAGTGCCTCCACCACTGCCAGAAAGTCGGGCACTGGAAACGTAACTGCCCGGACTATCTTGCGCAACTCAGGAAGGAAAGAGCATCGACATCAGTACTTTTTTATTTTTCCTATTATTGATATCTCTTTGGCTTGTGAAGCTATTACATCTAATTGGATTTTGGATTCTGCTTGTCCTATTCACATTTGCAATACGTTGCAGATGCTAACGGGAAGTAGACGGCTGAAATCTGGGGAGATGCAGTTGCGGTTCGGGAGTGGCGACTCTCTGGATGCAGTTGCAGTGGGCTTATGTGAGATTCCCTTACCCAGTGGGAAACTTTTGTTGCATGACTGTTATTTTGTGCCAGGATGTGTGGCGAATATTATGTCCCTTTTTGTATTAGATACTGAAGGTTATAATGTAAATATTAAGAATCGTTCTTTATATTTATATGATAGTTGTAATATTCAGATCCTTTGTTGTCCAAATGAGCATGGTCATTACATATTGCGTACCTCACAAGATATCTTTAATACTGGAATAAATAAACGTAAACAATCTGATATAAATAATACTGAACTCTGGCACATGAGGTTAGGTCATATAGGCGTGAAACGCCTAACCCAATTGGTTAAGAATGGTTTGATACATGATCTCACCATTGAACCTTATCCAACTTGCGAATCTTGTATTCGGGGTAAAACGACCAAAGCCCCATTTTCAGGTGTTGGACACCGAGCCAGTGACTTATTGGAACTCGTACATTCTGATGTATATGGTCCATTAAGTCAAACTGCTCACAGTGGCTTTTCTTACTTCGTCACCTTTACCGATGATCTGTCACGGTACGGTTATGTCTATTTGTTGAGACATAAATCAGAAACCTTTGAAAAGTTCAAAGAATTCTGAAATGAAGTAGAGAAACAAACTGGTCAATATATTAAATGCCTTCGATCTGATCGAGGCGGTGAATATATGAGTGGAGAGTTCACTTATTATTTAAAGGAGAATGGGATTCTCGCTCAATATACTCCTCCCGGTAATCACAACATAATGGAGTATCTGAGAGGAGAAATCGGACTTTATTAGATATGGTCTGATCGATGTTGAGTTATACAGATTTACCCTATTATTTATGGGGTTATGCTCTTTTTAACTGCCGCACATCTTTTGAACAAGATTCCTTCCAAGGCTGTTCCTACGACTCCGTATGAGATATGGACCGGTAGGAAACCAAATCTTAGTTATATTAAGATTTGGGGGTGTCCTGCTTATGTCAGGATGGCTCAGCAAGATAAGCTTTTTCCTCGAAGGCAGAAGTTTAGGTTTGTTGGATATCCTTCAAATACGAAAGGATATTTGTTCTATGATACCGAGCATCGAAATGTGTTCGTAGCTCGCTTCGCAAAATTTCTAGAAATAGAATTTTTGGCTGAAGGTGGTGATCATAGACATGTTGAACTTGATGAAGTACAACCTGGAACCAACGAACTAATGGAGGAACCTGTAGTTCAAGAAGATGGAGAACCTTCAACACACACACTCTGTAGGTCACAAAAGGTATCTAGACCTCCTGAACGCTTGTATTTGATACAAGAAAAGAGTCTCGATGTTCTCTTATTAGAAGAGACTGACCATTTTACCTATAGAGAATCGATGTTGGACATCGACTCCGTGAAGTGGCAAGACTCCATGAAATCCGAGATGGACTCAATGTATGAGAATCAAGTTTGGAACTTGGTTCCGCTTCCCGAAGGAATTGTTCCTATCGGTTGTAAATGGATTTACAAGAGGAAGCGAGGGCCCGATGGAAATGTTGGAACCTTTAAGGCCCGACTGGTAGCTAAAGGTTACTCGCAGCGACCTGGAGTCGACTACGATGAAACTTTTTCTCCAGTTGCCATGCTAAAGTCCATCAGGATTTTATTGTCAATTGCCGCATATCATGAATACGAGATTTGGCAAATGGATGTCAAAACGGCTTTTCTAAATGGATTTCTTGATGAAATCTATATGGAACAACCGGAAGGTTTTGCATCCAGCGAGAACTCGAGCATGGTATGTAAGCTAAAAAGTCCATTTATGGACTTAAACAGGCTTCACGAAGTTGGAATCTTCGATTCGACGAGATAATCAAATTGTATGGTTTTCTCAAGAATTCAGAAGAATCTTGTGTGTATCAGAAGGCCAGTGGGAGTATGGTGGTATTTTTAATTCTCTATGTTGATGACATCTTTATCATTGGGAATGATATTGGGATGATGCAAGGCGTCAAAGCTTACCTCTGTAAGAATTTCTCCATGAAGGACCTGGGCGAAGCTTCTTATGTCTTGGGCATAAAACTCTATAGAGATAGACAAAGGAAGCTTATTGGGTTATCCCAATCAACGTACATAGATAAGATCTTAGAACGGTATAATTTTGGTAACTGTAAGACAGCAAACATACCGTTCAGACATGGCTTACATCTTTCGAAGAAGATGTGTCCGTAAATAGAAGATGAGAAGATTAGAATGTCTAATCAACCTTATGCTTCGTGTTTGGGCAGCATCATGTATGCCATGTTATGTACAAGGCCTGATATCAGCTTCGCAATTAGTGTGACTAGCAGATATCAGTCTAATCAAGGAAATGACCATTGGATGATCATTAAACATATCCTAAAGTATCTCAAAGGTACTAAGGATAAGTTTATAATTTATGGAGAAAACGAAGTGCAAGTTAATGGGTATACGGATTCTGTTTTCCAATCGGATCCTGATGATAGAAAGTCTAAATCAGGATTCGTGTTTACCCTTAACGGTGGTGCAGTTTGTTGGAAGAGTTCCAAACAGGGGTCAACAGCTGATTCCACCACAGAGGCGGAATATATTGCAGCTTCAGAAGCTGCAAAGGAAGCTGTATGGGTTAGGAACTTTATCACGGAATTGGGAGTAGTCTCAAGTATCGAGAATCTGATTCCGTTATACTGTGACAATACTGGAGCCATTGCACAAGAAAAGGAACCAATGGCGCATCAGAAGTCGAAGTATGTGGAACGAAAGTACCACATCATTCGAGAGATTGTGTCACGAGGGGATATTATCGTGTGTAAGGTACCGAGTGAAGATAATGTAGCAGACCCGCTTACGAAGGCCATACCTCCGAAGTTATTTGATAAACATGTGGAGTCGATGGGTATTAGATACAATCGATATTGGCACTAGAGCAAGTGGGAGATTTTGTTAGGGTTGGTGCTCCGAGCGCCAATTTAATTATGTATTTATATGTAATACTAATGTAACATTTTATATAACTTCTTCTTTTATATGGTAAAGACGTAACCGACCTTAGAATGATTAGTTATGATACAGTTGCAAAAGCGTCGTAACTGACATTGAGTTATATCATGACGTTGTCATTCTTAGACAGTTCCCGGTCAAGGTTTACATTATTTGGTCAGTAAAGTAAACCTGTAGAGACTGGTACATGTCGTATATTAGAATCTTGGATTCCGATGGTTTCTCATTGAACCATGAGTCTTGGAGACTCGTATAGACGTGTAGGTGTTTATAGCGGATAAACACTGAACGACTCACCGAAGATTCTTAATGGATGGTACACCAACGTCAATAAGAATCTTCTCAGGTTGAGTGAGCATAATGATTCTTTGACTTGAGATACCACTGTGGATATCTGAGCTATCCTCCACACTTAGATGGCAGTCACGTCACCGATCTATTTAGATCAGACCTACGCCTGTTCGTTGGGTGTGGACTGATGCTCAAGATATCATGTGTGTATCAAGATAGGATTCGTCAGCTCTGTGTACAGAGTATAGGTATTCAATATGGTATTAGCAATCTATTAAATCCATGGGTCCGTGGTACACTGTAGAAATTAGTTCTAAGTGTTATTTGAGAGATTGCTAATAGAAACGTCGACGTGATTATATCTATAGAGATTTGATGTTTGTATCTATATCTCTGGATTAATCCGGATACTTGTGACGGAGGGATTATACGTATGCAGTGACCTCGACCTGTATGATTCAGTGAGTTTATTCGTGTTCGTCATAATTTACGGGTGGGTGAATTATGGACACGTAATTTGATTTCGTGACGGATATGCCTGAATCTAGAGAGTCTCACTAAAGAAATTTACTCGTAGAGCACTAGGGCAACTGTTATGAATAATACTGATTATTTATAACTCGTTTAATGGTTAAACGAAAAATACATGCAATCGGGACCTATCGGTCATTTCAAATATTGATGTGTATTTTATTTAATACTTGATTTTATTAAATACACATTAATAAAATATCAAATTGTGATATTTGACTTATATCATTAATATATGTATTTGAGATATTTATTGTAAATAAAATACATATATTCAAGATATTTAAATTTATTAATTAATTATTTAATTGTTAAATAATTAAATTAATTTATAAAATAAATATCTTAAGTAATGATTTTAACTTTATTAAAGTTGGAAATGGCATGGTTTCATTGGAACACATTTTGATCTCTTTATTAAAGTCAAAGTGTTAACTTTATTAACAATATGTGTGCCAATTGTTTTTGAACAAAATTAAAATAAATGTTATTTAATTAATTGTTACAAAAATTGGCAAGTTGGAAAGTGATACAAAAAATTGGTTTTGTTTCATTTTCAATCACTCACGCAAGATCAACAAAAATTAGAAACAAAGAATTGAGAGCATTTTGGTGAAGAAAAGAAAAGAAGGAAAAACAAAGGCAAAAGGGCTTGATTTTGTAAGTTCTTTTCACATTTTTCGTACATGAAAAATGTTTCAAAAATTATTAGCTTCAATTGTGTTGTTAAGAACATGCCTCTATTCTTTTAGTTTGTAATTAAAATTGTTGGATGCTTGTTGGATGTGTTTAAGCATGTAGAATTAATTTATTTGCTTATTAAAGTAATTAAGCTTAATAAATTAATTAGAAAATTAAAGTTGCTATTCTAGAGTTAATTAGCCATTCATATTAGCCTAGAATTGTTCTTGATTAATTTCATGATGGTGATAATTAATTGGTGTAGTAATTTGAAGAATAAAGTATTGAATTTTAGTAATTTAGTGTAAATTGCCAATTTGAGTGATTTATGAAATTAGGGTTCCAAACCCACTCAAATTTTGGGGCCTTTCATATATAAGCTTTAATTTGATGTATATTTGATGCATGTAAAATTTTGGATTAATTGGATTTGATCTTGATATGTGTTGAACAAATTGAGCCAAATTCCAATTAACTAAAGTTTTGGGCTGTTTTATGAATTCCAGAAAAAACTGGGATGTTGGCGCAATTCTGGAAAATATTCTGGTTTTGTTGCAAAACTTGTAAAATTATTTTTGGGTTAATTTGGAATTAATTAAATATGTAATTGACATATTTAAAACCAAAATAATTAATTTGCAAAAGTTTGAGGTAATTCTGTAATTAAAAGAAATATGATTTCTTGGGTTATATTTCATAATTTAAGTATTGGATAATTAAATAAATTAGTTTATTTAATTGTTCTAAGAAAAATTTTGAAATCGGAAAAATCGTTTTTTCGCTTTCCGCTACGCTAACCTTGTAATTCCCAATAAAACCCCAACAGAAAAAAACACAGACAGAGCATTTAAAGCAAAGCAAACCAATCTACCAGTAAAAACAGGAACCATCAAGGAATTATGTCTAACAAATCAAGCAATTTGTATGGTAGTGTTGTTCCATTGGGGATAATGCTAAATTTAGATTTGGGGGTGATTATTGCATGTTCCATCTTGTTATTTGCTACATGTTTTGCTTTTTTAATGCTTGTTTTTCTAACCAGTTGGTGTCCTCTAAACTTTTCTTCTTCTTTTTAAGATATTGGGGACAATGTCTCAATTGGGTTGGGGGGAGGGGATAGTTGACTAGTTTATTTTTAATTTTGTTTGTTGTATTTTGAGTTTGATTTTTATTTTTCTTTGTTGTGTTTTGTCATTTTTGCATAGTTGATTAGTTTGTTTTTAGTTTTCTTTTGTTATTTTTTTGGTTATTTATTTTTTTCTTTTTGATGTCTAGTTTGTTTTTCTTTGTTGTATTTTTATGTTGTGTTTATTTTATTGTTATTTTTTTCTTAATTTTTTGACTAACCAAATGAAATTGTTGTTTTGAGATAGTTGTGTAAGGAGATTGCGCTCCTGAGACGTATACTAGGCTAATTCGTAACAAGTTAATTTTTGCTAATTTCTTTTTGAATTATTTAAATTCGTGAATTCTCCATAATACTGACTAAATTGGATCTTCAAATGCTTAGTTGACAGGTATTACCAACATGCATGGTAACATACAGACATGATTTGTAAGTGAAAAGTTTGTAATATTCTTTGCTCTAGTTTAATTGGAGGAAGCATCTAAAAAATGATGGAGTAAAAAACAAAAATCATGTATATAAATAATTAACCAAGCATTTACTTAGTAATCGGGCGTTTTGCCTCAGTAAGCAGAGATTGTTCGCGTCAAACGATAAAAGCTTGAGTTAATTTTAAATAAAGCTTCTAATTAGTACCGGGCGTCTTGCCTCAGTAAGCAGAGATTGTTCGCGTCAAACGTCCGAGATCCGAATAATTAAGTCTGTAGGGGTGTCTTAACACCTAGTGCCCTAAAGCCAACTGGTTTGGGAGTCACTGACCCAAAGCTCGCTACATGTATTAAAGATGTTATTTACTAAAAAAAAAAATTTCATTGCTAAAAAGGTGTGAAATTGATATAACTTTAGGACAAAAATATTACTCTCTTTTTCAACTACACTAATGAATATTGTGATCACAATGATTTGATTAATACCTTGTTGGTTGTGTATATGGAGAACAGTAAAAATATAGGAGAATTTACTTATTTAGTAATTTAGAAAGAAAGAAAACAACTACTAATTTGGATAAGAAATTTCACTTGTTTAGTCACCAACTTGTTTTGTGTGTTTGATTGTACATTTGATTGACGTTTGTGGGTATTGTCGTTGTAAGCCCTCAAGAGACTATAACTCATCCATTAGGGACACCCATGGGTTTAAAGGCTTGTTGCATACGCTAAATGCAACCGTGATCCCTACGAAAGTGGCTTAGATTAATTTTATTTTTAAAATTGTTTATTGAATTTTGTTTTGTTTGTTTTGCTCGAGGACTAGCAAAATATTAGGTTTGGGGGTGTGATGAGTGGAAAATATATCAATATTTACCGCATCTTTTACCTAATATTTTGTATAGTTTCCCGAGTTTTACAAACGTTTTGATGTGTTTTTATTTATTTTACAAATAAAATAAAAACGGGACTCAATGGAATCATTCAGGACGAATATGAAACAAAGAATGGCAAAAACTGGACTTGACATTTGGATTTTGGAGGTTGGAAACTGGAAATGGCGTTCTAACGAAGTACAATTTCAGAAATTTCAACTTTTCATAATTTTTGTATTTTCGCCATAACATTTTATTCTAATATCGGATTGAGGTGATTCAAGTTCCAGATTAAAGAAGACTCAAATATCTACAACGTTGAAGTTTATAATATTTTCGAATTCTGAAGTTTTCATGACCGATATTGATGAAAAATACGAAATTATGTTATGAATAATTACTAAAGTCATTATCAAAAATAAAAAAATTGGAAAATGACAATTTACAATTGTCAAACTTCCACCAAATATGAGGATTTGGTGCCATGTTTTGTGCCATGTTTTGTGCCATATTTGGTGGAGAAATTGGTAAAGGTAAAATTTTGCCTATAAATACCAAATCATTTCATTTGTAAATTTCATATTTTCCTTGGTTTCTTAATAATGAATTAAGGATTGTATCTTGTATGTTTTATTTTGTAGTTTTGTAATGTATTTTTTTTTTTTAGTAATAATAGTTTGTGTGTTTTTACTTTCTTTTTATATTTAGTAATTAATTTCCGCTGGGGGAAGGGCGAAACATTTAATATAATAAGGTAGATTAATCTTACTTAATTTATAATATGGAAAATTGTAATCTAATAATATGGATTACAGTTGATACCGCCTTAATGGCTGGTTTTATTTATTTGACATAATGTGACATCGCCTATATGGTCGGTCTTTAGGTGACAGATGATTACCGCCTATAAGGCTGGTTTATGGACAAATAATAACACCGTCTTTATGGCTGGTTTGACTTGATAACAATGACAATTTCTATTTTATAATAAATTGAGATTTCTATATTTGAAATATTAAAGGTGGATCCCCTAACCCCATCATTTTATTTTTATTCTAGGGAAGTGGTGAAGCACAATATTCTCATGCTTAATAATTGATTTAATTATATTATGTGTGATGCTTTAGCTTGTTTATTGAATCTTAAGCTTGATACTTCTTGTTTCCTGATCACCAATAAGATTGATGTGGTAAAATTAAATGAACTTAATGAATTCAGGTAACTTGGTTAACATAGACATATGATTAATTGAGTTATACTGGTGTTTGCATCTGACCATCGGAAGAGGCTTTTGCATATCTTTGTGTTTCAGGTTAGCAGCCTGATTTATTACACATGTATAAAAGAATCAATTCATCATTAGAATAATATTGTGTGGAATCACAACTCAAGATATTTGTGTCTTTTGTTTATTTTCTTTAGTGTTCTTATTTATTTATTTAGTTAGCAAAACCATATTCAACCAACCAATCAAGCAATCAATCCCTTCTCTCCCTAATTAGATACCTGTAAATAAATCAATAATTAATAACAACAGTAGAAATTAAGTCCTCGTGGGATCAATATTTTTATACTACTTGAGCGATACGTGCCATTGTGTTATGTGTGTGTTTACCACCGATCAAAGTGTACAAACATGATGTGACATATTTCATCATTAATATATATATATAGGGCATGGTGCCCTTATTCATTATTTGCACATATCAGTTATTATTTAATCAAAAATATAAAATTGAGATTATCAGAGTGTCAGTTAGAGGCTTAAGGTGTTATGGGATCTGTCACTTGCCAGTAACATCTCCAAAACTTTGGATATTACAATTTGTGACCTCAGTCACCTTGTGATTTATTTATTTTTTTACCTAAAATCACAAAAGCTTGTCAATTAGGTATGTGGTTGAGTGTGGATTTTTTAGCCACAGTCATAATGTGACTATAAGTAGTTTCATCCGCATACTTAAAAATAAAAGAAAAATTAATATTTAGTGTGTATTTAAAAAAAGAAAAAATTAGTGCCTTCAAAATGTAGTATTCGAAGGGGAGATAACTGGTCAAAATGTATTTGGACTTGCCCACCCCCTTATTTTTTAATGTGAAAAAATTCAATGTTCAAGAAATTAATATTAAATTTGTATTTAAAATAAAAATATATGTTTTCAAAACCCAGTACCCAAAGAAAAGTTAAG
>SKCR01013922.1:0-11091 GCA_019454045.1 Zanthoxylum bungeanum
AACCAGTATCGGATGATCACATGTAAGGCCTGGGGCTAGAGATGTGTCTGCCCCGTACGATACACATATCGGACATCAAGCAACCAGTCTCTTGAATCGGATAATCCTGACCTAGTCATATTATTCCGATGGTTGCAACCATTATAGAGTACTAGTTCTGTATCCCTCGCGATCATCATCTCCATATGTCTGAAGTGATACTTCCATCTTGACATCACACCCAATACACTACGACTCTCGATAAATCCAAAGAGGTGTACACAGAACTCGTTAAAGCCCTGGACCACAAAACTAAAGTTTACCGATTGTCGTAAGTACTAGCGATGCAAGTCTCAGGTTAAGATCATATGCACCTACCCTGAAGCGGACTCTCATAGACACGCAGACATACTACCAATGGGATTCCGCGGGGTCTATCCAGAGCGAAGCTGTTTTCCGTACCATCGGTAAAACACAACCTCCTACCGCACTTGCATAAGTATCCTATACTTAAATATATGAGAACTATGCCGTTGTGCCCTCACAACATGCACAAGTGCAGTACTAGTCTATTCCGCATTATCGATGTCCAATCTCGATAATACTACGACTAGGGATATTTAATGATTAAACCTTTATGGATTGATACCGTCTCATATCATCACAATCCGGAACTAATCATAGGGACTCTTACCATTTATATCAAAGTAAATAAATTACAAAACGGTAAAAGGCAATTTCATTACTACATAGTTAATTTTGTACAATAATACAATATCATTTACAAAATAGTGACGCTATGGGTCATAACTGTCTAACACACATCAGTATTAGTTTAGGGGCGAGGCCCACATCTGTATCAGTTTGGGGTTGAGGCCCATATCAGTTTCAGTCTCGGGATGATCCCAGGGGCGAGGCCCATATCAGTATCAGTTCGGGACGAGGCCCACATCGTTCTGGGGGCGAGGCCCACGTCAGCATCAGTATCAATTTAGCCGAGAATGTCACTCCAAGAATGGAAACACAGTTCGAGAATGAACAAACCGGGTATGGCACTCTGAGGGTGAGCTCCACATCCTTATCAACATCAGTGTGGTCGGGTATGGCACTCTGGGGGCGAGGCCCACATCCTTATCATCATCAGTCTAGCCGGGTATGACACTCTGGGGGCGAGGCCCACATTAACATCAGATCAGTTTTGCCGGGTACGGCACTCCGGGTATGGAGACATCAGATCAATTTTGCCGAGTACGGCACTCCGGGTATGGAGATATTACTGCGACGCCTTGGGTATGAGGTTTTAGCACGCCAGGTACGGCACTCCGGGTATGGAGATATTACTGCGACGCCTTGGGTATGAGGTTTAGCACGCCAGGTACGGCACTCCGGGTATGGAGATATTACTGCGACGGTTTGGGTATGAGGTTTAGCAAGCAGGTACGGCACTCCGTGTATGGAGATATTACTGCGACGCCTTAGGTATGAGGTTTAGCACGCCAGGTACGGCACTCCGGGTATGGAGATATTACAGCGACGCCTTGGGTACGAGGTTTAGCACGCCAGGTACGGCACTCCGAGTATGGAGATATCACTGCGACACTCTAGGTACGGAGACGCAACTGCGACACTTCGGGTATGAGGTTTAGCATGCCAGATACGGCACAACATCCACTCCACGCAACACGTGGCAAGTCAAGTGGCAGCTGGTGAGCCAGGTAAGTAGAAATGCATTGCATAACTTTGATAGGATTGTAACTTTACACTTTACACAAGTCCCATCAAAGTGGGGGCGACTGTAGGCACTGTATTTTGCATATAAGTCCCTATGATGAGTCTCATTTGGAGACACTACCTTTTAAGTCACGGAGGTCACGGAAAACGGACATCGGAAGGGCAAATTCAGAATAAACAAGGTTCAATGTTTTCGTTCGTGCTGCGTTCGTGTATACGTTCGAACGCCAAACAGATTGTGGGCGTTCGTGCCGCGTTCGAGGAAGCGTTCGAACGGTGTCGGTAATTCTGGTTTTGCTGCTAGCCTCACATCAAGCCCAATTCGCCCAAGCCTTGGCCCACACGCCCAAGCCAACTTAAAACACATATATTAACACATGGTGAAATCAAAACAAATCTAAAAATCACATACCAAATTAAAATAAACATTAAAGACAAATCAAATATATTAACTTCCTAACTAACAAAATCACATACTAAATTAAAAAGATGTCATGCCTAATTAAAAAAATTATAACAAATTAAAGATATTGACTTCCTAATCTAAACCAAATTTGTCCCCCATCCATCTTTGACTTTCCTGCTCAACACTAAATCAAATCCCTTCCTTGTGAGACAAGGAGTAGCCCTAACCTTTCTCTATATAAACCCCTAACCAAGACATGCACTCCCCTAGCTCATTCATACAAGAAAAGCCTCTCATAGTTCATTCACACAAGAAACACCCAAGCTTATTGACAAAACTCTCCCTCCTCTCAATAACCCAAGATCACAAACCAAAGAACCCTCATTGACTTGACCAAAACACATCCCGAACAGCCCCTTTACCTCATCAAAACAGCCACCGAACCACACCATAACACCACCGAAAATTACACCCAAAACAGTAGCCAAAACATCCCAAAAATAGTAACTAAGATACACCAGCAAAGCGGCAGCGAATCAGAGTCAAAACATCAGTGAATCGGAGTCAAAACAGTAGCTTGAGCAGTGGAACAGCGAGGAAAGGTGTGAACCTGTGAACCGGAGGAGTTGCGAGCATTCCCCCCCTTTCGACGACCGTACACCGTACTACCGAGAGACGACATAAAAGGTTAGACCTGAGGGCACCTTGTATTTATTATCTTTCATTTGTCTTTTATTTATTTTAGAATATTTTTTATTGCATGAGAGTCGTTTTGTTGAGGCATGATGTGAATCCGGATAAACGGAATGCATGTTCTCTTTTGTGGTATATCGGATGGAAACCCGGACGTAAATTCCGTAGCCGAATCCGAATGGACGGTAGTAACGGTCTGCACTCGGGATACAACTCCACGTACCACTTGAGAGATACATATATTCTGTTTCATCCAAACTTGTAGTTGAGCATGATGTAGTTAGTACGTTATTTATTTATTTAGCCTGATTAGGCCTAGTGCGTTATTTATTCTTAAGCATGATTTAGTCCTTAGTATGTTAATCTTTATGCATGATTTAGATATCCATGTGATTAGATATGTGTTGTTGTGATCCTGTTTGAATGTGGTATCTAAAACCATATGAATGTATGCAATCTGCCAATTCCCGTTCGAACGCGTCATCGAACGCAACTCGAACTCAAACTTCTGTTTACCGTTCGAACGCGTTTACGAACGCTACACGAACGCGCGCACACTGAACTGAGTCTGTCTCATCATATTTCATGCACAACTGCCGTTTGGTGATCTCCCTTGCATTATGTAGCCAATCATATTATTTGTATTCCTGCATTTATCCATTCGATGTATTCATGAGATAGTACTCAGCATGATTAGGTTGTTCTTAGTTTTCCATATCTTATGATTGGAATATGTTCATGAGATTGCCATGTGATGTTGCATGTTGTGATGATTAATTTCATGCATGTGGATTTAGAAGCATGATACTCTTGGAAATAAGTGTTACCTAGGCCTGATTAAATTATTGCACAAATCCTTTCATTACAATGACATAAGTAAGGGACCATTCCGAAACCAACGGTTTGAGGTCTTCCCTTGCGAGGGGTGAGTGCGGCCTTAAATCTCATTTTCCCGGTTCACACCGGGTGGCGACTCCATTATTCTCTGGTTTAGTCCCCAGTGGCTACTCCGTACTCCCGACCGGGCCGCGAGCCCGGGACAGCATATGTCGCCCCAGATCCTGTGTCCCACAATCGCCCTCCACAAGAATCTCATAATTAAAGTCGGGTCATAATGTATGTTATACCCCTCTAATTATTTTGTGCTATAAGTACCATTGATTCTGGAATGAATGATTTATTCATAACTATTATGAATATTAATCTTTCTATTCGCAATAGAAAGACTTTAGCGCTCTAACCATTCAAGTACTGAATCAACCCTTAAGGAAGATACTCATCTAGTTCTCGCAAGAAGTAGTGGATTCCATATCTATGTAAAACGTCTCCAGCCACACACCAAACCATGTCCCCAAAATATGTAGCTATTGGTTGGGATTTCTTCACCAACCTCACATTTATAAATCAAATGACATAGCCTGCTATGCAGAAGTTCGTAGTACACTCAGGATTTAGATCAACCCATATATGATCATCTATTAGACTGATATGAATTTCTTTGTTTAATGGATATTAAAAGAAATTCATTTATGTCTTGGTCCAATCCTATATGATCACATCATATAAGGTACCTTAATTCATATGTCACCACATGAATGAACCCGGATCAAAGTTGTCATACAATATGGAATAGACCGCAGCTGTAGATAAACCACAAACAAAGTGCCTGTCTTTGTTTGCTCGCTATGGACTATTTAGGATTACTAATTTCATACTTAAATCCTCTTATGTATAACACTTATACAGTAAGTCTGAAAGTACATTTAGTATCCAATGGCATACATGATAATTTATAATATGCGACTTTAAAATCAATATTTTAATAAATGAATAACTGCATCATTTATTACTTAAAATAAAATCTCGTTTACATATTACATTATACTATTGAGTATATATCCCAACAACTTTAATACAGGTCGGCCTGTGATCTTATCTTCGTTCCTCGGGTCGATCTACCGAGACAGATGATACTTTTCAAAGCTTCATCTAGCTTCTTTAACCAGGTCGAGTTGGTAGCATACCTTTGGGTCAGTTTTCGCAAATTCTCAGATAAACCCAAATCCAACACTTCTTCCTCTAAGTCGGGTCGGCATGCCCACTTGCTTCATCACTAAATCCTTTAGCACTCTCATGAACTCATTTGTACGACAAGGTTAGGTCTTTTTTTCAGACTCTATTAACCTTTATTATGTATTTTTGGACTAAGTACAAATGTATAATACCTATTGTACATTTTCTCGGTATTTGAACATTCCCTAGAGTGAAAAGCCACTATTAATAAAATGATTATCTTAAAATTAGATTAAGATTTTTTAATATCCCCCTCCAGAAGATGCTACGGCAGGAATGGACTCCTATCATCCCTCTGAGCCTCTGACTTTCTGACTGTGATCCATACTACAACTCTATCTCAAATGTAAACTCATACATGAGACCATTGCCCAACTCAATATCATGAAATGTAACTTAATACTCATAATTGTATACTCAAATACATTTCTCTTTACAATTCTGTGAAGGACACTTTTAACTTATTGCAACGTCTTATACAATACTATTGTATGCATGTAACTTTACTTCGACTCTCATTGGACTATAACTTTATACTCGATCTGTTGGACCCAAACACCCTAGTGACTGCTATCAGTATCCATCCTCTCGAGTTCATCCTCTAGGTAAACCTGCAAAACAGAAAATTGAGAGTATGGGGTTAGATTGTTTGAACGATCTAGTGAGTGGATAATTTAAAAATGAAAACAGAAACACTTATTAAAATTCATTTTTCTAAAACTGAAATCCTTTCAACGAAATTGTCTTTTCTGAAAACTATTTTCTTATCTGAAAACAAATCACTTTCTGTAAAACTCTGAACTTTTCTAGAAAATTGAGTTCTTTCTATATCTTTCATAAAACTTATCATTTCTAAAAATCTTATCTTTGAAAATCTTATCTCTGAAAAATTTGTCTCTAAAAATCCTTTCTCTGAAAATCTATCTCTGAAAAACCTGACGTATGAGGGTGTTACATCTCGTCGTCCCCTCATACGCCTAAAATGAAAACATATCTCTGAAAAACCTGACGTATGATGGCGTTATGTCTCGATGCCCTCATACACCTAAACTAGTGGTCTTCTTGGAGCTTTACGTCTTGTAGTCCCCTAAGTCACTGAACTATAGCCAGATGTGCGGATCAGTGCTATCATCTCGACTCTGAATCTAGGGTCACGGGCGTTACGTCTCGTCATCCCTCTAGGGGCATTTGTCATCCATAATCCTAAACTACATGTGCACATGTTCTGAATCCGTCAATTCCAGTAACCGTTAATTCTAATATATGTACCAAGTTATAACTGAGGTGGGTTTTTCCCTATGCCTCCAAAAATCATCAAAATCATGCTTTAAAAATCATCATTTTATAAAATATTTCTCACAACATTCTCATTCAAAAAACATAATTGAAAGTAAACTTGGCTAATGCCCTAAGTGCTCAAAAATAAGTCTTAATTCAAAACAAATCAGTAAATATCAATTTGAGAAAATGATCCACTCACTGATTTGGAATTTGGATGGCATTACTTTGTTTCACCAACGGAATTTGTGGCTCCTGCGATGATATATAATTGATAAACTTAATTAGTATACAAGTCATGAATTATGCTTGTAACATGACATAATGCGTGAATATACGCTGATACAAAACCCCTAGGGGTGGCCTCTAACATCCTAAGTTGCAATAGAAATGAAATGAATCTATTCATGTTACGCATTGTGAAGTCGAGTTGGCAGAGTCGCTACGTCTATACAAGCATACTCGGGCAGAGAGCTTTTCTTGCTCCACGTTGCGATGCTGGGTGTTGGGCGTCGCAACACTCACATAATCAGTCTCGAGGTTTCCACACGACCGACCTGAGTTTCCAACGACTGACCCGAGTCTTTGCACGACCGACCCGAGTTTTTCACACGACCGACCCGAGTTTTAACACGACTGACCCGAGTCTTCCACACGACCGACCTGAGTCTTCCATATGACCGACCAGAGTCTTCCACAGGACTGACCCGAGTCTTCCACATTACCGACCTTAGTCAAACACATAACCGACCTAAGGTAGAGGGTATGTTCAGCGTGACTCCCACACGCACCGACCCGAGGCAGAGGGCATTCACATATTCGGTGTCGCGATGCTAGTTCATACGCATCGTGACGCTAGCCCGACTTCAGGGCCAAAACCAGTTCTCCATCGTCACTGCCCAAAGTCATTCCAACGATCACACTAACACCTTCAATTAAGTACTTCCCTAAACTTGAACATTGATCAAAACTCATCCCTATCTACAACCCAAATACAAATCATTATCTAGTATCATTAAATCACCAAGTATAATCCCCAACACATTCATACATATCAAGCTTATTACATGCTAGAACTATCATGATATCCTCCAAAATGCATACTAGCAATACTATCAAATGTCAATTAAACAAATCCAACCTTTAGGGTATGTAAGGTGCGAATTTGGGGCTTTATCTTCTTTGCCCAAAACTGAAATTTAAGAAGATAAAAAGAGAAAGGAACCTACCATGCTAGGAATGAAGCTGGAGCTTATCATATCAATATTCAAAAATAGTATTGGAGAATGAAGAAATTTGAGAGAGATTTCCTTAAGCCATTCACGTTTTTGGCTTTGAAAAAGGGATGAATGAATAGTGTTACTATTTATAGGCAAAGGGCTTTTTGTAATGATGAGTGGTTGAGATTGTGCCACATCACCCAATTCTAGTCTATTCTCGAATTTCACTATAACATCTATAGAAATCACGAGGTTTGACCTACTTCTTATTCGAATTTGGGAAAATGTCCAACGCGAAAATTGTAGGTCTCGGTCTTATCGTTTCGACGATATAAAATTTATAAAAATCGGAGATAAATGAAATAGTTATGATCCAAATACTAAAAGTTGTTGAGAGTAGAACCAAAAATAAATTTCATATTGGAACTTCAAAGGTTTCATCGAAGGTCCGAAATGTAATTTCAAAAACGATATACATGCTCGAGCATGATTTATATTATATATTATGCCACTTGTAATATAGTATTCGTCGGAATTATCTAGGTGTTATAAATTTGTAAATATGTAAAGTAGTCGACTGATTTTTCAAAGAAAAAAATGAAAAAATGATTATGAATGTGCTTCTTAAGGAAATGAGACGTGCTATCTTTTGTTTCCTTTATATTCTCATTCATCTTTCCGTTTCTCTTCTCTCACTCTTCAAAATAATAAATAAATAAGAGAAGAAACTCCTCTTTTATCCATCTCCTCCACCCCAACCAAACCCCGTTCCGTTTACCGATCTCTCTAAATTAATATTCTCAAATCTCCTTTTATCATCAATCAATCTTCCCATTCGAAACGATGTCGTCAAGTCTGATTTCGAACTCTGATCGCTCTAAAAGAAACAAGAAAAAGAAACCATCAAAACAAAACCAAACCAGATGGAAATCCGAAGCTCAGCAACAAATCTACTCCTCAAAACTCATCCAAGCTTTAAACGGCTCGGCTGGCGTCGGCGTGCGTGAACTGGCTGACAGGGCTCTAGCAGTGGCGGCTAAAGGGAGGACCCGGTGGAGCCGAGCCATTTTGACAAATAGACTGAAGCTCAAGTTTGTAAAACATAAGAAGGTGAAAAGAGTGGCGGGTCATCAAGCAGCTGTTACCGGGAGTAACCGGTCAAAGAATGCGGGGTTTACCGTTTTGAGGTTGAAAGCCAAGAGTTTACCGACTGTTCAACGCAAAGTTCGAGTTCTTAGCCGGTTGGTTCCCGGTTGCCGTAAGCAATCGTTGCCGGTCATTCTAGAAGAAGCCTCTGATTATATTGCTGCCCTTGAGATGCAGGTTCGTGCCATGTCTGCTCTCACTGACCTTCTCTCCCGCCGATGATGCTGACGCTTGTTAATTACCATGTGTAATTTTTCTTGTCTCTCTCTCTTGCTTCATTACATTTTCCTTTTTATTCTTTTGTTCAAGTAATTCTATCTTTGTCTCTTATTATTAATAATTCATTTTAATTGAAAAATATTATTATATGGTTTTATTCTATCAAAATGAAAATAAAACTTTTGTATGCATTTGAATGTTCAATGGAAAAAAAATTTGTGTAAATATCATAATTATAGAATTTAATGGAAATTCTTTATATGATGGTTATGTGTCTTGTAATGTTTTATTGAATAGAATTTTGAGTAATAAAATATCAATATATCAACAAAAAAATGAAGATCAAAATAAGAATGTTTAGGCGGATGTATTGATAGATAATATATATCGATAGAGTTAAAAATTTTAAAAAAAAAAAAAAAAATCATGTAAAAAACCGATTAAGACAAAATAGGATAGCATAGATTGATTCAGATATAATGAGGCCTTCCATTTATTTGATTTAATTTTGGTAAAGGGAGATGAATGATTCTTGAAGATTGATTTGGTAAAATCATTTACTCATATCTGAGTTACCAGTGGCAATGGGATTATTTTTTTATTTTATTTTTATTTTTATTTTTATTTTTGGTACTTCCCATTTTCCCAAAAGTTGGCCATAAACTCCACAATACACATGAGAAATCTTAGACATATCCTGTGGGGTTTGTCCCCACATTGACAAATGACAAACCCAACTCTTAATATTATTATTATTTTTTTACATGATAAAAGCTATTAAAAAACTCTTCTTGTTTGTTTGAATATTTATCTAAGCATGTGATTATATACAATTAATTACAACTTAATGTCATTTATAAGGTGTTGCAAGATTTTGATACTCAAGGATGAAGCTAGAATTGAAAATTTTGGGAGGTTAAATATATGTAGAGAGGTTGTAGTTTAAATCAAGTGCTAAAATGACAGGTAAGATGTTGTATTTTGGAAGTTATGGGGGCTAAAATGTTAGAATGTCTTATTAAATAATAAAAAATTTGGGTGTAAAATGTCATAATTTAAAAGAAATTAAGGTAATGGTATATAACTTGTAAGATACGAATTTTTATTAAATAAAAATAAAAATTGATTCAGGCGGGGGCATGGGCATGGGCTCCTCCCAATTCCTGTCCTCCATCACAATAAAGCTTTTGCTAATCATATTAATTTTGCTATTTCTTCATACAATCTTTCATTAATCACTCCATAGCCTTTAATTTTAGGAAAATGATCGATGAATTAATGTAACATCCCCATTCCGGGAGATATTACCGGCGGGGATAGACCGTACTAACCCCATAAGCCTCTGATTATGATAACTACTATTTAATTTCTAATACTCTTTTCTTTAACTATATATATATATATATATCGTGGCCCAAATTTCACAACTTAACATACAAACTCAAATCCAATAACTGTATACATAAAGACACATGTTTATACAAAGACTACACATAACACAAGTATTACTACAGGGCTTTTATTCGACTCTGACTGACTCCAACTGGACTCTTACTCTTTAACTTGGACTGGTGGACTCCACACCCTAATGACTGCAACGGTATTCGTCCTTCCGAGCTCATCCTCCGAGAAACCTGCAAGACAAGAAAACTATGAATGGAGGGGTTAGATTATCGTATGATCTAAGTGAGTAGACGAAAAATTGAAATTCTGATATGAAATCATTCGAATCTAAAATCAAAACTTCAAAGAAATGACTTATATGAAAACTCTCTTTCTGAAAAATTTACTTGAAATCTCTTTTATAAAACTCAACCTTTCTGAAAACTGCTTTCTGAAAACTGGTTTTTGAAAACTATTTCCTGAAACTCTGATATCTGAAAACCCTTTGCTGAAAATCTGATGTCTGAGTACTGATCTGTATCTAAAACTTGATGTATGACGGCGTTACGTATCGCCGTCCCCCCATACACCTAACTGGAGCCAGCAGTGCAAATCCATGACTTTGGGGCGTTACGTATCGCCGTCCCCCAAAACATGTCACTATTGTCCTTGAAACTGGTGGTCTTGGGGCGTTACGTATTACCGTCCCCCAAGCCACATAACTAGAACTAGGAGTGTGGATCTATGCTACCCTCCAAGCTCTGAAACTAGGGTCTAGGGGTGTTATGTATCGCTGTCCCCCAAGCCACATATTTAGAACTGGGGGTGCGGATCTATGCTACCCTTACGATATCACATACTTGAATTCAGTAGTTTAACCTAGTTTCAAAACTTATCTCGAAGTTTGTAGTCTAATCAAGTTATCAACTATAGACCATTGCAGGAGGTGCAATCTCCTTCGAC
>SKCR01013923.1:0-11132 GCA_019454045.1 Zanthoxylum bungeanum
AACTGCATACGTACTTTTCGGACATACACGTGTACAGTGTACCCAACTTTTTAAATATTTTTATTTATTAATAGTTTATTGAAATTAATTCGAAATTATTATTTAAAAAAAAAATAAATAAAAATTGATTGGACAAAGCCAACTACTCCTGCTCCTTTGAATAATGGCGTAGTTAGTTAGGAACTTTTTCCACTCCAGGCTAAACTAAAATAGTATTATGGTTATTGAGTTTTTAGGTTATAAAAATATTATTAACTATTTCGTTGTTGTTGAATATTAAATATTTTTCTATGAGCAATGTTTATTTTATGTTATCAGAGAATATAAATTTTTTATCAAGGGCCAATATATATATAAAAAAACATTTATTATAATAGGGTCGTTACCAGAATTTGTAAGAACCTAGTGGAACTAAAAGAAATTTTCCAAAAGATAGTAGGGATAGTTTAATCGAAAATCGACATTAAATTAATCAAATATCGATTTAATTGATTTATGTTTAATAAAAAAATCGTAAATTATTCGAAATTTAATCGAGAAAGATAAAGTTGACATTTGCATGAATGAAAATTAAAAAAATAAAAATCAAAACTCATTTCTTAAAATCCTCCAAAAATAACTCAAATATCATTCATTTATAATGAAAATAAGGCTAAACAATCTAATAGTTTTTAGTCAAATCAATATGAATAAAATCTGTTTGGATATAGATATAAAAATTTATCATTATTTAAGAAAATATAAAAAAATTAAGATTACTGATGTTATTATCCCAATAATATTCATTTAAATCGAAATATTTCTGATTTTTGTCATCGTTTCTAATTAATTATTTCCTCTTTTTTATTTTTTAAACTCAAAATCATCCATCAAAAGCAGGGGCGGCTCCACGTTGGGCCCAGTAGGGGCTGCAGCCCCTGCTGGGCCCAACAAAATTTTCTAAATAATTTTTTTTTAAAAAAAAATATTTTATATTAAATCCTTATTTTTTGTTCCCATTTTCTCATTAATTCTGAAACTTCTTAAGAAACAAATACAAAATATACAAGTCATCAATAACGAAATTCAAAGGTGAGTGAGCAACTGCACAAAACAAAGGAGGGTCCAAGGGCGGTTCTACTTTTATTCCAACAATTCAGGATAATACTCTCTATATATTTTTATGCAAAATAAAAATGGGTTTGGAAATTAATATTATCGACATATCGTATTGTTCAATTTTTTTCTATACTCATTATTAGCTAATTAGTTTTACAGTTACAGATTACTTTGACGTAGTTAATTTGTTATTAATTTAACATAGTGAATCTTTTATAAATTTAGCTTGATGGTGAGGATGCTAGACTTACAGTTACCCTTTTTCCAGCCAAGTATATTTGTTGTAATTTAACATAGTCAATTTTTTTTTTTATTAATTTAACATAGTCAAATTTGTTTTTTTTTGAAAAAATTGAACAATATGATATTAATTTTGAAACCTAATAATGATTTGTTGATTCCTTTAGGTTTTTTCAATAATTTTTTTTACAAGAAACTAAATTATTATTTTGTTTATTTGATATAGTAATGGAGTAATATTTTAAAAGAAAATCAACATTTTAACCTTCTCCAAAGAAAATTAAATTATTAAATTTTGAAATTATCAAAATTTGAAATTATTCTCCAAAGAAAAATGTGCAGTTCAACCTAAAAACCACAACTTTAAATTATCAAATTTTGAAAATCAAAACACAGCGGTTTGTCTTAACTTGATTTGAAAATTTTGGATCATGGTTGAAATATAGGGTATAAAAAGATGCTGCATTTTGTCTTTTTTGTTATCTTTTTAAAGAAGAGAATAGTAAACAAAGTGGGTGGTGATATATGTTGGTAAATGATTTAAGAATTGGAAGAAGAAAGAAAATTTATTGAACATGAGGGAGATATGAATAGTGCTCACAACAAAACTAGACATAACTATGAAGCGTTGATGAATCAGAAGCAGCATATTAAAATAGCTTTCTCAAGACATTCAGACAAAACTCAAAATGAATATCGAGCAGCATATTAGAATTTCAACTATGCATTTTTGTGAAAAATCGATTGAGAAATCGGATGAGAGATCAATGATTGAATGATAGTTTAGTTGTATACATAGAAAATGATATTTTTTGTAGTATTGATAATGAGGTAATCATTCAACGTTTTCAATATATGAAAACTCGTCAAGAACAATTATAAATGTATTGAATGAAAATATATTAATGAAATTTTGATACTTGTTTTTTGTTGAACTTTTTAACTTAGCCCATCCTGTATTGAATTTTCTGGCTCCGCCACTGATCAAAAGTACTCTCAAAAAATAAAATAAAAATTATAGAAAGATAAAAATCGACATCAATAATTTTTGGGGAACAAAAAATTAAATTAGCCAATTAATCGGTTAAAATTATTCAAATTTCGACACATATTTAAAGCGATCAAAATTGACATGATCGAACGATTCAAATCACGATATACGATTTAAACTCTAATAGACACTTAAATTATATAGCTATAAGAGATCAATCTCTTGATCTTGTGAAGGACATCTTCTCGTTGTATTAATAATCTTCGAGTGTGTGTGTGTTTTTAACATAACTTAATTCAACTATGATACAAATATCGTTTTTAAGTCTTCTTGTAATTAGTTTAGTAGGATTAGTTTTTCATTCTTTCTAAATTACTTTTCAACTACTAGCAAACTTCCAATGTCCCCACACATTTATAATAAACCTAGATATCGGTCAATTCGTAATAATTTATTGTATTATTAAAATTGAAAGTTGATTCGACTGAAGAAGTTTCTCATCAATTCATATGCTAATTACTAATAGCTAATTTAATACATGTTTTTTTTTTTTGGTGTAAATAATTGCAGCAATTTTATTATGAAGAAAATAGGAGGAAAAATTACATTAAATAAATCAATTAAGCAAATTTATATTTGGAAAAAAACCACCGACATAATGAGAAAGCATTTTCTTAATTAATTGGATTTAACGGTAAATCCCAATATTCCCACCAAGTTATAAAGTCATCACAGGCAAGACCAATATTTATATCATGTTACCCGAATCTCTATTTTTATTCTTTGTTTTTTAAATTTATGTCATCTGATTCTCAATTTCTAATTGACAAAACAATTGAATACAATTCTGCATGAAATGAAGTCTTAATATTACGATGCCAATGCTTGATGATTTTTTCACATGGTTTTTCAAAGTTATTTTGTCAAGAATGAATCATTAATATTTTGAAAATAATAATGTGATTTAATAGTAATGTCTGGTTAAGATTCAGTTATATTTAAATTACTATTTTGATAACTACAAATTATAATTTTTTTAAAAAAATAAAATTAATAAGTACAAAACTCAGTTTAATACCAATTCAAATCCTCTAAATATTATTTAAAAATAATAATAAAATCCCCACAAATGTAATTCGAGTCTGGTCATATAATTAAAATCTTATCCAAACTCATTAGGGGTAAGATTATCAAATTGTGTAAAAAACAATTTAGAGGTACATATATTTTAAAACTAATTAATAAGGGTGTAGTGAAGAATTCAACCAATTGCCAAAGGGATTCACCCTTTTAAGTAGTGCTAGTATTTAGGTCTTTATCCAAATTTTGATATTTTGTTAACATCAATATTTAATTTCTTAAGAAAAATTCCAAAATTAATTAGAACATGCAGAGCATACAAAATAATCATATGTTTATATGCAATATGATTGGATAATGATTGGGAGTTGTAATTTTTCAAAAGCCAAATATTCTTTTGGTGAGTCGAATAGGTGTGGTTTGGTGGTAAATGATTTAATATTCAATTGTAGGTTCTGAGTTTAAATCCAATGGTGCATTATTTGTAAGTGCTCGAGTCAGTCGATGAGTTTACCTAATTTACTTAAGCTCGAGTTGGATGATTTAGCGGTGGGATTTCCGACGTTTCAAAAAAAAAATCTTATTTTAGGCACGTTACATTTGTTTATTTCTTCCATTCATAGTTTAAAAATTCAGATACAATTATTTTATTAAAAAATATGACAAGATAGCAACGAATGTAATAGGTTCATAATATATGCAATGAATCAAGAAAAAGAAATAGGAATATTTTGTTGACGGTGGATTTTGGTCTCAGGGTAATATTGGAATATCACTCCCAGGAAATCCTCATCCAACTGTGAATTTGTTTGGTTATGGGGGACCAAAGGCAAATTTAGCGGAAAACAAGAAAATACGCCAATCAGACAAGGTGATTTAACGTGGTTCGGTGGATTTTGGGATCCGACCTACGTCCACGGGCAAGAACAGGGTGGTGCTTTTTATTACTCAAATACATTCCTTGAGTCTCTTCCTTGCTTTTACAAATCAGAGCTCTATGACTCTAATCTCTCACTCTTGTGATGATTTTTAGATGTCCTTTTACACATGCTCTACCCTTCTATTTATAATAATACAGAAGTCAGACTCCTATTTGTATAAGAAATCCTATTTGGACTCAATCTTCTCTTCTTGTAGGGTTTCCTGATCCGGTATTGCCTTCTTCTTCCGTATTCCCTTTTGGATTCTGACTCTCTCTCCTTGCGAAAGTAGGATATCTTCCTTATCTTATCCATAAGAATGTGGTGCTGTTGTCTTGAACACGGTCCGTCATCTCTGGTCGGTCTTTAATGAGGTCGGCCATGACAATCTTTTATGCTGAGAACGTTCCTGCCGATATCTATATGCTCGGTCATTGAACCAAAGTGGTCGGTCTTCACATGAACTGGTCGGGTCGGCCTCATGATCTCAACCAGACAGCGAACTTACACCCTTTTGTCCTTGTCGTGCTGTCTTAAATGCTGTAGCGCCTGAAAACACCATCAACATCTGTCCCCTAGTTCTCGGTTCCAACGAGTATGTGAGTTGGTGCCGGGAACTATATGAAGAGGGGTGTGCTGATTGTCTTCGCTGGTAGTCGTCCCAGGATGCAAAAAAGAATTTTCTTGCCGTTCCATCATCTTTCCTTCCTCGAGACGTACAACCGTCATGTCTTCTTAAATGCCTATCAAATCAACTTTTAGGGTTTCTTCTAATGCTCGACACTTGTCAAACATCCGCCGGGTTCCCGCCAAAAGAGGGGACGAATCGACCGTGCAGAGGCGTTTTTCAGTGGGCTGATCTCAGCCGTCTGTTTGAACTTGGGAGGCCCCTTTTGTGGCCGACACTTGGCGTTCATCATCCGGCTCTTCCTTTAGATCCAATGGTCACGAGCGTCCTGGTCACGACTATAAGAAGGGGAGGCTTCTACTGTTCCATCTTTTTCGGCAATTTCTCCTTCCTCTCTGCAGTATCTCGGTTGATTTGCTCATATCTGCATCTCAGATTTCAACTGCGGGCTTCGTTCTCTGCGTGAGCATAAGGAGCGGGCATTACCGTACTGCACGACCTCCTGTTTTTTTCGAGAAGAACAAGTAGGTTCTCTGAACGACTTCTCCTCTTTTTTATGTTGTGACTCTGTTTGTTTATTTTACTTTAGGGAGAGACTTGTGGTTTTGCTGGGTCTTGCTTTAGGGCACTTTTAGATATTCCCTATCTAGTTTAGCATGGGCACCGTAGGTAGCTCCTCATAGACTGATTCTCCTCCCTTTTTTTTTTTTCTGGGTGTCAGGGATGTCTGACAATAGTTCTCCCTCTGAAAGGCCTGTCAAGATTTCAACTCCCCCCCGCTGAAGAGCTCTCCTCGGGCTCAGGGGCACCTAGTGTAGAAGTCTTGACACTACCCCTACTGCTTCTGAGATCGAAAATGACTCCTACCATCAGAGGGTTCCTCGGAAGGACCCAGAGCCTGGTGAACTTGGGTCGTCGGCTCTGGATATGAACCGTCCCTCCAAGATAACCGAGGATGATCTTGCCCTTCTCCGTCAGCGGTATAATATTCCGATAGACATCGCCCTTGAAGTTCCAGGCCCGATGGATCGTGCCAGTCAGCCTGACGAAGGCTCGGTAACACTCCTTCCTATCTTTTTGAGTGCGGGCTACGGTTGCCGATCCAGCCTTATTTCGCTTGGATGTTGGCTGAGATGGAAATCGCCCCTTGTCAGCTGAGTCTGAATAGTTGGAGGATTTTGCCGGGCTGTACGCAGCTTGGCATCGGGCAGGGCTCGGGGAGCCTCTTTTGAAGAGGTGAAGAGGGTGTATCGTCTGAAGCCAACCCAAAAGCTCATCATGGTTGGTATTATCTTATGCTTATAACAGCTCTGCGAACATCGTCCAGAAACTCTCTGATTCCAATAAGAACTTCAAGGATCTTTGGTTTTGGGCTACCGGGGATTGGGGACGGTCCCTGTTTTCAGATGAAGGGGAGACCTTGGTGCCGGATATTTTCAGGGCTGGAGGTTAGGAGTCTAATGTCCCTTTATTCTTTCTCTGTTCCTGTTCTTTAGTCTCTTTAGGTTTCTAACTTTTCTGGTTCCTCCCAGCTTGTTGGCGAGATGCTCCCAAGGTTTCTCGTCAGGTTCGGAGGCGGGTGTCTTGGGCTCGTCAATATGCCGCCCACTGGAGGGAGCTGGTAAATGATGCGGCTTTTGTTGAGTCTGGCCTTATTCGGGCTGTCCCCACGGATGTCTCGGGTCGGATAGGTAGATGTCTTGCTGTTTGTTCTGTCTTCCTTGTTTGTTTCATCATGTTTGATATCTTTGTTATATGCTCGGTCCCTGATCTCCTTCTCTCTTTTCCCTTTTTTGTAGGCATGTCGAAGAGGCCTAAGTTTCTTGAGAAGTTGGCCGGTACCATGAAGAAAGCCGGCCGTGCTGATGTTGGAACTTCCCGGGCACAGCCTGTCACTGCTGGGGCTGAGCGGGCGTCTCAAGGAGATGTCCAGCCTGCTGCTCGGAGTCTCTCTTCCCCTGGTGCACAATCATCGGGGTCCGCTCGTCTTACCAGTCCGCCAAAGCCTCTTAGGAAGAGGAGGCGTCAATTTGGGGCCGAGGAGACCGAGCTGGTCCAAGAGGAGGAGGGAGAGGAAGCTGCTCCGGTTAAGAGGAAGGATGTCCGTAGGGGGAGGAAGTCTTCTGAAGGCTCCTCTAAAAAACGGAAGGGCCATGTGGTCCTCGGGGTGGACGACTTGGGGGAAAACATCCGGGAGGCCACTTCCCATTTAGTGCCGGCCTTCAATGAATTGGCCGAGGTGATTCCTCCTGAGGAGGTCTCGAGGTATGAGGATGTATCTCCTGAAGGTGTTGTGACTGAGATGAGTTCTCAGATGGCGAAGGTATTTTCACTTCCCTTCTCGGTTTTTGGGTCTTGGTTCTTTTTATTTTATGTATTGACTTCTTTCTCCTTTTTTGTGTGCAGGCCAACTACCTTATGGCCAAGAATAAGGATCTTCTTCTGTCTTTGTTGTTGTCCGAGGGTGGTCAGGCCCAGAGGCTTCAAAATCGTCTCTCCGAAGTGGAGGCAAAGCTGGCTGACCGGGATGGGACGATAGAGAACCTTCAGTTGGCTGCCGTTGAGAACTTCAAAATCAACAAGGCTCTTAAGGCCGCGGCTGCGCTGGAGCGAAAACTTGCTGACACCGCTCGGGAGGATTTGAAGACCGCCCAGTCTGAGATTGGCGTCCTGAAGGGGAGGGTAGCAAGTGCTGAGGCCAAGTTGAAGAACAAAGACGAGGAGGTTGCACGGGCCCGAGATAGTCTTGAGAAGAAGAAAACCGAGCTTGAGGAGAGGGAGTTTGATCTCGAGGAGAGAGAGATCGAGCTTGAGAAGAGAGAGAGTGAGCTTGAGGCCGAGAAGGAGGCTATCCGCCTGGAGGGGGTTGGCGACTGTGCTGAGCTGATTCCGATGGTGCTGCCGAGTCTGAACATGGACCCCATCCGTGCGGCCATCAGTTATTGCAAGGGGGATATTTCCGAGGAGGAATTCCAGAAGTGGCTCCCTCCACCTTCCGGGGAGGTTATGAGTCCTGATCCGATTTCGGTCATCCCGGCTTCTGGAGTTTCCCAAGAAGGACGATCTGATGTTCCAGCCCCCAGCGAGGACTGCCTTGAGATTTCCCCTCCCGTCCCTGAAGTAGAGGTCTGCCCTGGTGTCGAGGTTGAAGCCATTGTCCCTCCTCCTGACGCCGAGCCGCTTCTCCCGCCACCTGAACCTTCTGAGGAAGAAATTCCTGCCCCTGCGCGGGCTGAATGAAAAGGGTAACCTAACGGGGCCCTATGTACACTTTAACTTTTGTGTAACAACATTATAATTTTATATACATATGTATATTTGTGTCTTTATTTATTTCTCCTCCTCTTTTCTTTGTTCTCTGAACAATATGAGATCCTTCAGAGGTCATCATGAACCGGAGGGGTATTTAACTGACCCCGAGCTGGGTAATGGTCCTCGATTCTGGGGGAATGTTTCCTCCCCAAATCGAAAGGAGTTTGACTCGGTGGGACGTAACCCGACCCCGAGCTGAGTGAAAAACTTGGTCCTGGGGGAATGTTACTTCCCTAGTCCAAAAACGGCAGACTCGGTGGGGCATCGCCCGACCCCGATCTGTGAGAATCACTTGGTCCTGGGGGAATGTTACGTCCTCAGTCCAAAGACAGACTCGGTGAGACATCCGCCCGACCCCGATCTGTGAGAATCACTTGGTCCTGGGGGAATGTTACGTCCCCAGTCCGAAGACAGACTCGGTGGGACATCGCCCGACCCCGATCTGTGAAAATCACTTGGCCCTGGGGGAATGTTACGTCCCCAGTCCGAAGAAGACACTCGGTGGGACATCGCCCGACCCCAATCTGTGAAAATCACTTGGCCCTGGGGGAATGTTACGTCCCCAGTCCAAAGGCAGACTCGGGGGACATTGCCCGACCCCGATCTGTGAGAATCACTTGGTCCTGGGGGAATGTTACGTCCCCAGTCCAAAGACAGACTCGGTGGGACATCGCCCGACCCCGATATGTGAGAATCACTTGGTCCTGGGGGAATGTTACGTCCCTAGTCCAAAGGCAGACTCGGTGGGACATCGCCCGACCCCGATCTGTAAGAATCACTTGGTCCTGGGGAATGTTACGTCCCCAGTCCAAAGGCAGACTCGGTGGGACATCGCCCGACCCCGAGCTGTGTGAGAATCACTTGGTCCTGGGGGGGGAATGTTACGTCCCCAGTCCAAAGGCGGACTCGGTGGGACATCGCCCGACCCCGAGCTGTGAGAATCACTTGGTCCTGGGGGAATGTTACGTCCCCAGTCCAAAGGTAGAACTCGGTGGGACATCGCCCGACCCCGAGCTGTGAGAATCACTTGGTCCTGGGGGAATGTTACATCCCCAGTCCAAAGGCAGACTCGGTGGGACATCGCCCGACCCCGATCTGTAAGAATCACTTGGTCCTGGGGGAATGTTACGTCCCCAGTCCGAAGGCAGACTCGGTGGGTGGGACAACGCCTGACCCCGATCTGTAAGAATCACTTGGTCCTGGGGGAATGTTACGTCCCCAGTCCGAAGGCAGACTCGGTGGGACAACGCCTGACCCCGATCTGTAAGAATCACTGGTCCTGGGGGAATGTTACGTCCCCAGTCCAAAGGGCGGACTCGGTGGGACATCGCCCGACCCTGAGCTGTGAGAATCACTTGGTCCTGGGGGAATGTTACGTCCCCAGTCCAAAGGGCGGACTCGGTGGGAAATCGCCCGACCCCGAGCTGTGAGAATCACTTGGTCCTGGGGGAATGTTACGTCCCAAGTCCAAAGGCAGACTCGGTGGGACAACGCCCGACCCCGATCTGTAAGAATCACTTGGTCCTGGGGGAATGTTACGTCCCCAGTCAAAGGGCGGACTCGGTGGGACATCGCCCGACCCCGAGCTGTGAGAATCACTTGGTCCTGGGGGAATGTTACGTCCCCAGTCCAAAGGGCAGACTCGGTGGGACATCGCCCGACCCCGAGCTGTGAGAATCACTTGGTCCTGGGGGAATGTTACGTCCCCAGTCCAAAGGGCGGACTCGGTGGGACGTCGCCCGACCCCGAGCTGTGAGAATCACTTGGTCCTGGGGGAATGTTACGTCCCCAGTCCAAAGGTAGAACTCGGGGGACATCGCCCGACCCCGAGCTGTGAGAATCACTTGGTCCTGGGGGAATGTTACATCCCCAGTCCAAAGGCAGACTCGGTGGGACACGCCCGACCCCGATCTGTAAGAATCACTTGGTCCTGGGGGAATGTTACGTCCTCAGTCCGAAGGCAGACTCGGTGGGACAACGCCCGACCCCGATCTGTAAGAATCACTTGGTCCTGGGGAATGTTACGTCCCCAGTCCAAAGGGCGGACTCGGTGGGACATCGCCCGACCCCGAGCTGTGAGAATCACTTGGTCATGGGGGGGGAATGTTACGTCCCCAGTCCAAGGGGGACTCGGTGGGACATCGCCCCGACCCGAGCTGTGAGAATCACTTGGTCCTGGGGGAATGTTACGTCCCCAGTCCAAAGGCAGACTCGGTGGGACAACGCCCGACCCCGATCTGTAAGAATCACTTGGTCCTGGGGGAATGTTACGTCCCCAGTCCAAAGGGCGGACTCGGTGGGACATCGCCCGACCCCGAGCTGTGAGAATCACTTGGTCCTGGGGGAATGTTACGTCCCCAGTCCAAATGGCGGACTCGGTGGGACATCGCCCGACAATGAGCTGTGAGAATCACTTGGTCCTGGGGGAATGTTACGTCCCCAGTCCAAAGGCAGACTCGGTGGGACAACGCCCGACCCCGATCTGTAAGAATCACTTGGTCCTGGGGGAATGTTACGTCCCCAGTCCAAAGGGCGGACTCGGTGGGACATCGCCCGACCCCGAGCTGTGAGAACTATCACTTGGTCCTGGGGGAATGTTACGTCCCCAGTCCAAAGGGCGGACTCGGTGGGACACTCGCCGACCCCCCGAGCTGTTCTGTGAGAATCACTTGGTCTGGGGGAATGTACGTCCCCAGTCCAAAGGGCGGACTCTGTGGGACATCGCCCGACCCCGAGCTTTGTGAGAATCACTTGGTCCTGAGGGAATGTTACGTCCGCCATCCCCAGGTAGCAGGGACTCGGTGGTAATGCATGGCAACGGGCCGGGCTCGGGCCGGGCTCATCGAAGCCCGGGCCTAATTTT
>SKCR01013924.1:0-10981 GCA_019454045.1 Zanthoxylum bungeanum
GTTTGAAAAAATTGGATTTTTGATTCTGGGTGTGGTGCTCATATGTACTGATGTGCAGGATCTGCATGATAGCAGAGGTGCTGGCATCAGGGGAGATGGATCTACGGTTGGAACGGAACACCAGTTGCTCTTTTGGCCGTAGGGACTTTTGTTTTAAAAACTGCCCTCAGGGCATGTACTTAAACTATTGAACTGTTATTTGTACCTAGTTTAACTAGGAATATTATATCTGTGTCCTTGTTAACCCAGCAGGGTTACACTTTTGTATTCAGGAACACTGGGTGTTATTTATATAAAAATGATGCAGAAATTTGCACAGCTGTTGCAAATAACGGTCTTTATATTTTGAATATAAATGAATCTCCTAAATGACAAACAAAAGGCTCAAAAGAAGTAATCTAAAAGATGAAGCTTATATGTGGCATTGTCGTCTAGGACACATCAACAAGACTCGCATATCCACACTTTCGAAGAGTGGGTACTTGGACGAATTTGATCCCAATTCATATGACGTCTGCGAATCTTGTCTTTTAGGCAAAATGCCTAAATCACCTTTTAGTGGTAAAGGTGAACGTGCCACAGAACTATTGGCTCTCGTTCATACTGACGTATGCGGGCCCATGTCTAGCCAGGCTAGAGGTGGATTTCACTACTTCGTAACCTTTACAGATGATGCATCTCGTTACGGTTATATGTATCTTATGAGACACAAGTCGGAAACTTTTGAGAAATTCAAAGAGTTTCGACACGAAGTGGAGAAACAAACAGGGAAGAGTATTAAGACATACGGTCAGACCGTGGTGGCGAATACTTAAGTTATGAGTTTCAAGATTATTTGAAAGAACATGGTATTCTTTCACAGTGGACTCCTCCTGGAACACCGCAATTAAACGGTGTGTCCGAACGGAGAAACCGCACCTTGTTGGACATGGTGAGGTCAATGATGAGTCGCACTGAGCTACCAATATCCTTCTGGGGATACGCATTAAACAGTGCTATACTTATTTTGAATAAGGTACCGTCGAAGTCTGTTGAACAGACTCCATACGAAAATATGGACATGAAGGAAACCAGGTTTCTCTTTCCTGAAGATTTGGGGATGCTGGGCATATGTTAAACGTTTGGAAGGTACCAAACTTGGACCCAAATCTGATAAATGCCTTTTCGTAGGATATCCTAGGGAAACCAAAGGATATTACTTCTATCACCCACAAGAGAACAAAGTATTTGTTGCTCTACAAGCATTTTTCCTTGAGAAGGATTTTTTAAATGCAGTGGTAAGTGGGAGGAAAGTAGAACTCGATGAAGATCGTAGTGATACTGTTCCTGGCAATGAATCAACGACGGAACAAGAACAGACCGTCCGGGATGAGTCTGTACCACAAACTTCACATACATAAGGACCGCGTAGGTCGGAGAGAGTCAGAACAGTACCTGAGAGGTATGGGTTCCTGATCTCACCTCATATAGATATTAATCTTATTGAGGATAATGAGCCGGCTACGTATGAGGAAGCGATACAAAATATCGATTCCGCTTTATGGCAAGAAGCCATGAAGTCCGAGATGGATTCCATGTACACCAACCAAGTTTGGACACTGGTTGATGCACCAGAAGGCGTAAAGCCTATGGATGCAGATGGATCTTCAAGAAGAAGACCGACATGGATGGCAACGTACAAACGTACAAAGCTAGGCTTGTAGCGAAGGGGTATCGTCAACAATATGGTATTGATTATGACGAACCCTTCTCACCCGTTGCCATGATTAAATCCATTCGGATAATGCTTGCAATAGCTGCATATTTCGATTACGAAATATGGCAGTTGGACGTTAAAACCGCTTTCCTTAACGAACCTTTTGGAGGATGTTTATATGCAACAGCCTGACGGTTTTATCGTACCTAGACTTGCAAACAAGGTTTGTAAGTTAAATCGATCCATTTATGGATTGAAGCAAGCGTCACGGTCATGGAATCAGCGTTTTGATGAGATCATAAAAGAATATGATTTCGTGCAAAACGCAGATGACCCTTGGTATACAAGAAGGTTAGTGGGAGAGCACTTACTTTTATTGTCCTTTATGTCGACGACGTATTGCTTATAGGCAATGACATTCCCATGCTAACGTCGGTGAAAGCTTGGCTTTCATTAAAATTCTCCATGAAAATCTAGGAGAAGCAGCATTTATTCTTGGAATAAAGATCTACAGGGATAGATCTAGAAAGCTGCTTGGACTCTCCCAGAGTACATACATTGATAAAGTGTTGAAGCGATTCAACATGGAACAATCCAAGAGGGGATTGGTTCCAATGGTACGTGGTACCTCTCTCTCTAAGGACATGTGTCCTAAGACTCAGGAAGAGAGAGACCACATGAGTCGGATACCGTTCGCCTCGGCAGTCGGATCGATCATGTATGCCATGATATGTACTCGACCTGATGTCTCATATGCTTTGAGCATATGCAGTCGCTATCAGGCCGATCCAGGTGAAGGTCACTGGACAGCAGTTAAGAATATCCTTAAGTATCTTAAAAGAACTAAGGATGCTTTCTTAATTTATGGAGGTGGAGAACTTGCGGTATCTGGGTATACCGATGCAAGTTTCCAAACCGACAAGGATGACTACAAGTCGCAATCCGGGTACATTTTTTGTTTGAATAACGAGAGCAGTGAGCTGGAAATCTTCCAAGCAAGATACTGTTGCCGATTCAACAACAGAAGCGGAGTACATCGCTGCATCTGAAGCAGCAAAGGAGGCAGTTTGGATCCGAAAGTTCCTAATCGGATTAGGAGTAGTTCCGTTAGCAGCTGAGCCCGTTCCATTGTATTGTGACAATAACGGGGCTATAGCACAGGCTAAGGAACCAAGGTCTCATCAACGGTCCAAGCATGTTCTTCGACGTTACCATCTGATTCGGGAGATTATACATCGTGGCGATGTAAAAGTCGAGAAGGTCACATCAGATGACAACATTGCAGATCCGCTGACGAAAGCTGTTCTTCAGCAAGTTTTTGAACGACACATACATAGTTCGGGTATTAGATACTTGAGTGACTGGCTATAGGCCAAGTGGGAGATTGTTAGACATTATGTCCCATAGCGTCACTGTTTGTAAATGATATTGTATTATTGTACAAAATTAACTATGTGATAATGAAATTGCCTTTTGCCATTTTGTAAATATTATTTACTTTGATATATAAATGGCGAAAGTCCATATGATTAGTACTGGACTGAGAATGATATGAGACAGTATCAGTCCCCAAAGGTTTAATCATTAAATATCCCTAGCCGTAGTATTATCGAGACTGGACATCGATAATGCGGAATAGACTAGTATTGCGCTTGTGCACGTTGTGAGGGCACAACGGCATAGTTCTCATATATTTAAGTATTGGATACTTATGCAAGTGCGATAGGAGGTTGTGTTTTACCGATGGTACGGAAAACAGCTTCGCTCTGGATAGACCCCGCGGAATCCCATTGGTAGTATGTCTGCGTGTCTATGGGAGGCCGCATCAGGGTAGGTGTATATGGTCTTAACCTGAGACTTACATCGCTAGTACTTGCGACAATCGGTAAACTTTGGTTTTGGTGGTTGGGAACCTTAACCGGTTCTGTGTACACCTCTTCTGGGTTTATCGAGAATCGTAGTGTACTGGATGTGATGTCAAGATGGAAGTATCGCTTCAGACATATGGAGGCGATGATCACGCAGGACACAGAACTAGTACTCTATAAAAGGTTGCAACCGTCGGGATAATATGACCAGGTCAGGATTGTCCGATTTAAAGAGACTAGTTGCTAGATGTCCGATATATGTTTCGTACGGGGCAGACACATCTCCAGCCCCAGGCCTAGCATGTGATCATCCGATACTGGATCGATGTATGCAATACTACGGTATACTACGCTTGATATAGATCTTATATTCCTATAAGAATATTTCTGGAGAATTGGGTAGGCATGGCGCTTTGCTAGAAGCCAACCTTGTCTTGTGAATCGGTAAGAACGTAGTACGAGGTACGTGCGTGTTCGGATTATCCGACGACCGTATTTACTGCCAACATATCCGGAGATCTCTTGGGTCGCTTCCTGAAGATTCACCTATGATATTTGATTCGAACTTAATTAATCTTGGATTATTGCGAGAGAAAACTTTATCTCGGATAAAGTGCCTTATTTAGAGAGAGAACGATTAATTTGGAATTAATCGATAAAATTATTATATTCGATATAATAATTGAAATTCGATTTCGACGCGAAATTAAAATTAGATTTTAATTCGGGCATACAAGTTAATTTAGAATTAATTCGTTAGCGACGTAAATAATAATTTCGCTAGGAGCGATTATTTATTTAAATTCGATTTAATTAACGTCGCGACGCAAGTTCGGTATTTCGGAAATATCGAATCCGAACGCGTGAGTGGACGTGGGCCCACTTGACACATGTCATTATATGTATTATTTTATTGATAATGCATTGCATGGTGATAGTGTATAATACACTCTAATGTTATGCATGGAATTTGAGTGTTTGACACTCTAAGCCTTTGCATGGCTTGTGTCATAGATTTATTATTATTTAATAAATATTATGGCATAAATATAAATTGATTTTTGGTATCAAAAAATCAATTAGAACAAAAAGAAAAATTCTCTCTTCTCTCTCTTTGATGACCGAAAACTGCATGCAGTTTTGGTCTTCATCTTCTTCAATTTTGGTTGCCAAAAGCTTGAAGAAAGGCTTGTTGTTTGGAACATCTTCTCACATGCAAGGCTAGCACCATCAAGGGATCAAAAGAGGTGATAGGGAAACCATCATAGAGCAAGGAATACACAAAGCTTGGAGCTTCCTACTTCTTGTCTTCCTTGGCCGAATCATCCCAACCTTGGAGCTTCCATTTGGTTTGATTTTTCTTCATCAACATAACATTGTAAGTATGATTCCGCCCTACTTCATGTTTATATATATTCTTTGTTGTATTTCTTATATGCTTAATCTTTCCTTGGGACATATTATAGAAACCAACAATAATGCTACTCATGTCCCTGATCCATGTCTCCAAAAAATGATTGTGGCTCACATCCTGCAAAATTGAAGAGTTGGGGTGAGTCTAAAGAACTCAGTGAGTATAACTACATTCATGAGTATTTTTTTCGATTTTTTTTCTTTCAAACTTAGTTTTGAGTTTATCTAGTTACTTGGATAACTGTCTGTGAACTGCTTTGGGAGGGTTGAACCCCATGATCAGTGACCCTCATCTCCTCTTCTACCAGCTATGGTAACTATCTCACTCGCTTACTTGGTTGCTGATAACTACATTATCGTGTGCCACATCCTGATGAGATCGTATCTCGTTCTTCTCAACTGTCTACCTTCATTTATACAACTTCTCTCGGCTGACCATGTTCCGACAAATAGGACGATTTCAATGTTGTGTCATTAAAACGATAGGGCCGATTTTCCGTCTGCTCCTAGAGCCAATGAAACGATTTAGCAAAAATTGTTAGGCCGATAGGACTCCTCTCTCTTGGACTGTTTGGCGTTTTTTTGTAAATTTCCGTTATCAACAGTCATGTTTGAAAAAGGAGGACACGGAAGCCATTTTAGTACCACGTAAGGGCATATTCGTAAACTGAAAAATAGAAAATTACCGAATAAAACACATTTGCGGCTAGGGTTTTAGGCTTTTAGCAGAGCTCTTTCAGGTCCGATTCTTCTTCTTTTATTTTATTTATTTGATTAATTAATTATTAAGTAAATTAATCTTCTTTTGTGTTAGCGAAGTTAATTTCTGAATTTCCGTTATCAACAGTCATGTTTGAAAAAGGAGGACACGGAAGCCATTTTAGTACCACGTAAGGGCTTATTCGTAAACTGAAAAATAGAAAATTACCGAATAAAACACATTTGCGGCTAGGGTTTTAGGCTTTTAGCAGAGCTCTTTCAGGTCCGATTCTTCTTCTTTTATTTTATTTATTTGATTAATTAATTATTAAGTTAATTAATCTTCTTTTGTCATTAACAATAATGCACCGTTTGGTAGAGAGTATTGATTGAGAATATAAGCTAGCTTATATGTATTATAGTGAGAGTGTAAGTTAACTTATAAGCTCACTAAACTCTATATCAAATGCTACATGATACTATTGCTTTTTTGTGCGGGAAGGTTCATGTTATACGATACAATCAAATGGTCATGAAATTTCATTATCCTTTTAATTTTGAGCTGTAATCTTTGAGATATTTTGAAGTTTGTGATTGTATATAACAGAGTTTTCTAACTAGATATTTTTCCTCGGGAACAATTTTAGCCAAATACTTCATCATGGGTAAGGAGAAGGTTCACATTAACATTGTGGTTATTGGCCATGTTGACTCTGGGAAGTCAACCACCACCGGTCACTTGATCTACAAGCTTGGAGGTATTGACAAGCGTGTGATTGAGAGGTTCGAGAAGGAAGCTGCTGAGATGAACAAGAGATCATTCAAGTATGCTTGGGTGCTTGACAAGCTTAAGGCTGAGCGTGAGCGTGGTATCACCATTGATATTGCTTTGTGGAAATTTGAGACCACAAAGTACTACTGCACGGTCATCGATGCCCCTGGACATCGTGACTTTATGTTGAAAACAGCTTGCACACTGCATGCAAAGTCATGCATGCAGCTGTAACCAGTGCTCCGCCGAAAGTTGAGAAGACATCCTGCAAGTTGTAATTGAAAGTTGGCAAAAACGTATCCAAACCGCGTGGCACTGTTCACGCGGTTTGGGCACTATAAATTGAGCCATAAATCCATTGTTTTAGTATCCCTAAATGTGTGAAAGTGTAGTGAGAGTGATTGGTGAGAGTTTTTTGTAAAGCTTGTATTGGAAGCTTTGTAATTCTTTTGTGGGTATATAAAAGAAGAGTTTTCTCTCAAATTATCCTCTATTTTTGTGTGTTTATTCACAACAAGTGGTATCAGAGCTACGGTTCCACGGAGGGATCCCGAAATTCAGAAACGAAGTTTCGGTTCGGAAAGTCGGTTTCGACGAAAGTTGTCGAAAATCGATTTTGAGCATAGCATCAGACTTTTCACGGCGAGACGAGCACGATGGTATTTTCCGGTGATCAAACGGAGGTCCCAGCACGCCTCACGCGCCGCACGCGCCGTCCAGAGAGAAGCCCACGCGCCAGACGCGCAATCCACGCGCCAGCTTGAGGTTGAAGACGACGCCACGTCAGCCGCCACGTGTCGCCCAGTCAGCGCACAGTCAGCGCCACGTCATCGCACAGTCAGCAGCCCAGTCATCCGCCACGTCAGCGCACAGTCAGCGCCACGTCAGCGCACAGTCAGCAGCCCCGTCATCGGTGCCTGGTAAATTTCAGATAGGTCCCTAAACTTTCTGGAAATTACAATTTAGCCCCTATACTTTCAGAAATTTTCAATTTAGTCCCTGAACATTTTGGAAATTGCAATATAGTCCCTGAACTTTTCCGTAATTGCACTTTGGCCCCTGAACTTTCGGAAATTGCACTTTGACCCTTGTAATTTCTGGAATTTGCAATTTGGTCCCTGTGTCGGATTTTGACAAACGAAGTGTCATTTCCACCATTTTCGACCATTCCGGACGCAACTGTGAGGTCCGTTTTTTGAAATTCTGCTTAGAATTTTTATGATGGAGGGGAGCAACGGAAAAATGATTTTGTTAACCAGTACAAACTATTTCACATGGAGAGGAAGGATGAAAGACCTTCTGTATGTGAAGGACTATGATGGATCGGTATTTCTGGAGGAGAAACCAGAAGGAATGACTGATGGAAAGTGGGCTAATCTTCACCAGAAAACATGCAGTACTATTCGTCAGTGGATCGACGACAGTATCGTGAACCATGTCAGTGAAGAGACAAATGCACGTGTTTTATGGAGAAAGCTGGAGGAGCTTTTTCGAGCAAAGACTGGCAACAACAAGATGTACTACATCAAGAAGATGATGGGTTTGAAATACCATGAAGGTACAGCTGTGGCGGACCACATCAACGATTTCCTCGGAACAATGAAAGAGTTGTCTGGATTGGGCATAGACTTCGGAGATGAGGTAAATGGCTTAATACTCCTTAATACGTTACCAGAATCTTGGGAAACGTTCAGATCTACGGTGATAAATTCAGCCGCAGATGGGAAAGTCACTATGGAGATGGCAAAGACCAGGATCTTCGAGGAAGAAAAGAGGACGAGAATGCAGGAGTCAGCATTAGCCTCAACCTCAGAAGCTCTAGTGACAGAAAAGAACACCAGAAGGGGAATGAGTAAAAGCCGAGGCCCAGGGAGATCAGACAAGAACCGAGGTAAATCAAGAACAAGGGATATTGAGTGCTATCACTGCAAAAAGAAAGGCCATATGAAGCGGGATTGCTACAAACTGAAGAACGAGCAGTCCAGGAGAGATGGTGACTCTAATCAAGAAAGAGTTGCTACTACCACCGAGAAAACCTCCAAAGAATTTTGCATAATGTATGAAGAAGCTGTTGTGAATCTTGCCAGCCACGAGACCAGTTGGGTGATAGATAGTGGCGCATCCATACACGCCACATCTCGCAGAGACTTCTTTTCATCTTACACACCAGGAGACTACGGTGCTGTAAGGATGGGGAATGACGGACAGTCCAAAGCCGTCGGTATTGGAGACATCTGCCTTGAAACAGAGAACGGGACAAGGCTAGTGTTGAAGGGAGTCAAGCACATCCCAGATATCCGGTTAAACCTGATCTCAACAGGCAAGCTGGATGATGAAGGTTTCTGTAGTACCTTTAGTGACGGATGCTGGAAGCTCACTAAAGGATCAATGGTGGTGGCACGAGGTAAGAAAGATTCAACCCTGTATTTGATGCATGGTAAGCTTTCCAATAGTAGCATAAATACAGTTAACAGTAATGAGGCAGCCGAGTTATGGCATAAAAAGCTCGGTCACATGAGCCAAACAGGGATGGAGATACTACGCAGGCGGAATGTTCTTCCGGAATTGAAGAACTCACACTTACGGAAGTGTGAACACTGCATGGCTGGAAAGCAGAACAGAGTATCCTTCCAGAGCTCCCCGCCTCAACGGAAACCGGAGGTACTAGATCTCATACATTCAGATGTATGCGGTCCGATGCAGATACGAACACTTGGTGGGTCACTGTATTATGTGACATTTATTGACGATCATTCAAGGAAGATCTGGGCATACACCTTGAAGAGAAAAGACCAAGTGCTTGGAGTGTTCAAGGAGTTTCATGCTTTGGTAGAGAGAGAAACCGGCAAGAAACTGAAGTGCATCAGAACAGATAACGGTGGAGAATACAGAGGTCCGTTTGATCAGTACTGCAAGATGCAAGGAATCAGACATCAAACGACACCTCCGAAGACACCTCAGCTGAATGGCCTAGCTGAGAGGATGAACAGAACCTTGTGCGAGAGGATCAGAAGCTTGCTGTCACAAGCCAAGCTGCCGAAGACATTTTGGGGGGAGGCACTCATCACAGCAGTTCATGTTTTGAACATGTCCCCAGCGGTCGCACTGAAAGGTAATGTTCCTAACCAAGCTTGGACAGGTAAAGAAGTGTCTTATGAACACTTGCATGTCTTTGGGTGCAAAGCATTTGTACACATCTCAAAGGACGAGAGATCCAAGCTTGATGCAAAGACGCGACAGTGTGTCTTTATTGGCTATGGTCAGGATGATTTCGGCTACAAACTCTATGATCCTGTGGAGAAGAAGATTGTCAGAAGCCGAGATGTTGTCTTTGTTGAAGACCAGACCATAGAAGATATCCGGAAGGATATGAAGACAATGCCCCAGCAATACAGAAATGTGAATCCAGAACCTCATACACCGGTGCCAGTACGAGTTGAAGATGAGGTTCCCAGACATGAGGGTACAGGTGATGAAGCTCCCACAGATGATGATCATGAT
This sequence comes from Zanthoxylum bungeanum, assembly GCA_019454045.1. Classification (NCBI taxonomy): domain Eukaryota; kingdom Viridiplantae; phylum Streptophyta; class Magnoliopsida; order Sapindales; family Rutaceae; genus Zanthoxylum; species Zanthoxylum bungeanum. The sequence continues at coordinate 9,950 of SKCR01013924.1, forward strand.
CAACCACCAGTACCAGAAGTTCCACCAACAATTCCACAGAGAAGGTCTGACAGAGACAGACGACCTTCAACCAAATACTCTGCATATGAGTATGTGCTGCTTACTGATGGGGGAGAACCCGAGAGCTATCAGGAGGCTGTGGAAACAGAAGACAGAGAAAAGTGGGAGGAAGCCATGCAAGATGAGATGAAATCTTTGCATGACAATCACACTTTTGAGTTGGTGAAATTGCCAAGAGGCAAGCGGGCTTTGAAGAATAAATGGGTGTACAGGGTGAAGCAACAGGAGCATACTTCACAACCCCGGTACAAAGCCAGACTAGTTGTCAAGGGATTCAATCAGAGGAAAGGCATTGACTTCGATGAAATCTTCTCTCCAGTTGTGAAGATGTCATCCATCAGAGTAGTACTCAGCTTAGCAGCAAGCCTCGACCTGGAAGTTGAGCAGATGGATGTCAAGACCGCATTTCTTCACGAAGATCTGGAAGAAGAAATCTACATGGAGCAACCAGAAGGCTTCAGAGTCAGCGGGAAAGAGGACTATGTGTGCAGACTCAGGAAAAGCCTCTACGGTTTGAAACAGGCACCGAGACAGTGGTACGTGAAGTTTGAGTCAGTTATGGGGGAGCAGGGATACAAGAAGACCACTTCAGACCATTGTGTTTTCGTTCAAAAATTTTCTGACGATGACTTTATCATCTTACTGTTATATGTAGATGATATGTTGATAGTTGGCAGGAATCAATCGAGGATTGATAATTTGAAGCAGCAACTGAGTAAGTCTTTTGAGATGAAAGACTTGGGGCCAGCTAAGCAGATTCTTGGCATCAGGATCGGATGTGATCGGAAAGCCAGGAAGTTATACTTGTCACAGGAGGAGTACATCGAGAAAGTACTTCAGAGATTCCAGATGGACAAGGCTAAATCGGTTAGCACTCCTCTTGCTACCCACTTTAGATTGAGTACACAACAGAGTCCCTCTACTGAGACAGAGAAGGAGGAAATGAAACAGGTTCCATACACCTCAGCAGTG